>CM028931.1:23741801-24016801 GCA_016801845.1 Polydactylus sextarius
AGTGGTTAAAAAATGGCGTTTTAGATTTGTTTGGCTGGCTGCCCCATTCACTTTCATTGTTAGCTATTTGGTTGTTAAAACAAAAGACAGTCAAACTTGATATTACTTCAACCAACGTAAAATACGTATTGGTGATGAAATAGAACCTGAAATTCAAAATGGTGATTTAGATTCGTTTGGCTGGCTGCCCCATTTACTTTCATTGTTAACATTACAGTTACTACACTTACTAAGTTATCAGTACTTCAGTTTATGTGTAGGGACCCTATTAATGTTACTGATGAAGTGAAGTGATACTTTCAACTTTATTAGTGGTTAAAAAATGTCAATTTTGTTACGTTTGGCTGGCTGCCCCATATACTTTCATTGTTAACATTACAGTTACTACACTTACTAAGTTATCAGTACTTCAGTTTATGTGTAGGGACCCTATTCATGCTTCTGCTGAGTGAAATGATATTTTGAGCTTCATTAGTGGTTGAAAAATGGCGATTTAGATATGTTTGACTGGCTGCCCCATTCACTTTCATTGCCAGCTATTTGGTCGTGAAAACAAAAGAGGGTCAAACTCGATATTACTTGGTAAAATAGAGGTAAAACAGATCTCCTGCAGCGTTTCAGCAGCTCCGAATCGAACTGAATCCAGTTTTCTCCCCGTCCATCCGCAGTCGCACTGACAGCAAATCCATCATGAGGATGAAGAGCGGCCAGATGTTCGCCAAAGAAGACCTGATCAGAGGGAGGAAGCTGCTGCACGACGGAGCGCTGCAGCTGAAGAACGCCGCCGGACGACTCAAAGGTTGGCAACCCTCTTGCTCTCCGTCAACGTTGACGATGATTTGTCAAACCAGGGCGCGTTCAACGTCTGCGTTTCATTTCATGTTGTAGATGTCCAGGCCATGCTGCTGTCTGATGTGCTGGTCTTTCTCCAAGAAAAAGATCAGAAATACGTCTTTGCCTCTTTGGTAAGTAGTAGTAGTAGTAGTAGTAGTAGTAGTAGTAGTAGTAGTAGTAGTAGTAGAATATACTACTCTAACGTGGATTTCTTTGTCTTCAGGACCAGCGTTCGACCGTCATCTCTCTACAAAACCTGATCGTTAGAGATGTGGCCAACGCAGAGCGAGGTTAGTTGCGTTTCCATGGACACACACACACACATATATATATATATATGTATATATATATATATCAACATCAACTAGTACTTTTAAAGTGTTTGATGAACTTTGTAATGTTCTTCTGGTTTTATTAATTTACTTTCATTATTGAAGTATATTTCACTACAGATTACTGGTCATACTGAAGTACAGTAAATACTAGATACTTCAAGACTGTTACTAGAGAATCATTCTAGTATCTAGTGTGTGTACTTCTGCTCTAGCGCGTGTACTTCTACTCTAGTGCGTGTACTTCTACTCTAGTGCATGTACTTCTACTCTAGTGCATGTACTTCTACTCTAGTGCGTGTACTTCTACTCCAGCGTGTGTACTTCTACTCTAGCGTGTGTACTTCTACTCTAGTATCTGTACTTCTACTCTAGTGCATGTACTTCTACTCTAGTGTCTGTACTTCTACTCCAGCACGTGTACTTCTACTCTAGCGTGTACTTCTACTCTAGTGCATGTACTTCTACTCCAGCACGTGTACTTCTACTCTAGCGCGTGTACTTCTACTCTAGTGCGTGTACTTCTACTCTAGTGCATGTACTTCTACTCCAGCACGTGTACTTCTACTCTAGCGTGTACTTCTACTCTAGTGCATGTACTTCTACTCCAGCACGTGTACTTCTACTCTAGTGTCTGTACTTCTACTCCAGCACGTGTACTTCTACTCTAGCGTGTACTTCTACTCTAGTGCGTGTACTTCTACTCTAGCGCGTGTACTTCTACTCCAGCGCGTGTACTTCTACTCTAGTGTCTGTACTTCTACTCCAGCACGTGTACTTCTACTCTAGCGCGTGTACTTCTACTCTAGTGCATGTACTTCTACTCCAGCACGTGTA
The DNA here is from genome assembly GCA_016801845.1 of Polydactylus sextarius. Classification (NCBI taxonomy): domain Eukaryota; kingdom Metazoa; phylum Chordata; class Actinopteri; family Polynemidae; genus Polydactylus; species Polydactylus sextarius. Next base: position 23,743,805 of record CM028931.1, read on the forward strand.
CTTCTACTCTAGTGCATGTACTTCTACTCTAGTGTCTGTACTTCTACTCTAGTGCGTGTACTTTTACTCCAGCGTGTGTACTTCTACTCTAGCGCATGTACTTCTACTCTAGCGCATGTACTTCTACTCTAGCGCATGTACTTCTACTCTAGTACATGTACTTCTACTCCAGCGCATGTACTTCTACTCTAGCACGTGTACTTCTACTCTAGCGCGTGTACTTCTACTCTAGCGCGTGTACTTCTACTCTAGCGCATGTACTTCTACTCTAGCGCATGTACTTCTACTCTAGCGCATGTACTTCTACTCCAGCGCGTGTACTTCTACTCTAGCGCGTGTACTTCTACTCTAGTGCATGTACTTCTACTCTAGTGCATGTACTTCTACTCTAGCACGTGTACTTCTACTCTAGCGCGTGTACTTCTACTCTAGTGCATGTACTTCTACTCTAGTGCATGTACTTCTACTCTAGCGCATGTACTTCTACTCCAGCGCGTGTACTTCTACTCTAGCACGTGTACTTCTACTCTAGCGCGTGTACTTCTACTCTAGTGCATGTACTTCTACTCTAGTGTCTGTACTTCTACTCTAGTGCGTGTACTTCTACTCTAGCGCGTGTACTTCTACTCTAGTGCGTGTACTTCTACTCTAGTGCATGTACTTCTACTCTAGTGCATGTACTTCTACTCTAGTGCATGTACTTCTACTCCAGCGTGTGTACTTCTACTCCAGCGCGTGTACTTCTACTCTAGTGCGTGTACTTCTACTCTAGTACCTGTACTTCTACTCTAGTGCGTGTACTTCTACTCTAGTGCATGTACTTCTACTCTAGTACATGTACTTCTACTCCAGCGCGTGTACTTCTACTCTAGCACGTGTACTTCTACTCTAGCGCGTGTACTTCTACTCTAGTGCATGTACTTCTACTCTAGTGCATGTACTTCTACTCTAGTGCATGTACTTCTACTCCAGCGCGTGTACTTCTACTCTAGTGCGTGTACTTCTACTCTAGTGCATGTACTTCTACTCCAGCGCGTGTACTTCTACTCCAGCGCGTGTACTTCTACTCTAGCACGTGTACTTCTACTCTAGTGCATGTACTTCTACTCCAGCGCGTGTACTTCTCCTTTAGTGTCTGTACTTCTACTCTAGTATGTGTACTTCTACTCTAGCGCGTGTACTTCTACTCTAGTGCCTGTACTTTTACTCTAGTATATGTACTTCCACCCTAGCATGTGTACTTCTACCCTGTAACCTGCAGGTCTCTTCCTGATCACGGCCGGCATCGAGAAGCCAGAGATGGTGGAGGTGTTGGCAAGCAGCAAGGAGGAGCGTAACACGTGGAGGTCCATCATCCAGGACGCCATTCACTGCATGTGAGGACGACGCTTCGCTTCTTAAACATCTTTTTAAGACGCCGAGTAAAGACTCTTAAAGTGAAGTTAAGTGTTCTCTGCGTCGACAGGGAGAAAGACGAGGACGAGGGCGTCCCCAGCGAGACGGAGGAGGACCGGAGGCAGCAGGAGAACAGGGCCAAGGAGATCCGAGGTTGATCTACTTCCTGTTTTGACCCACCCGGACGTTAAAACGTTTTTTTTTTGTTTTGTTTTGTTTTTTTTTATGCGTTTCCCTTCCGTTCCAGAGCTTCTGAGGAGAAAAGACGAGCAGATCGTTTGTCTGCTGGAAGAAAAGGTCCAGATCTTCAAAGAGCTGAGCGACTACAGCCCCAACGCCGACGACGCCAACCCTCCAATCAGAGAGCGGATGCTGTTCAGAGCCACGCCTGATGATGTCACCAAGGGAGAACCAATCATGAAGGACGCGTTGAAAGAAGGTGAAGACTTGATCATTTTATTAGTTTTATATGAGATGATGTACTATAGTATGTGTATATCTACTCTAGTATGTGTTCTTCTACTCTAGCTGTACTTCTACTCTAGTGCATGTACTTCTACTCTAGTATGTGTACTTCTACTCTAGTATCTGTACTTCTACTCTAGTATGTGTACTTCTACTCTAGTATCTGTACTTCTACTCTAGTATGTGTACTTCTACTCTAGTATGTGTACTTCTACTCTAGTATGTGTACTTCTACTCTAGTATGTGTACTTCTTCTCTAGTGTGTGTACTTCTACTCTAGTATCTGTACTTCTACTCTAGTATCTGTACTTCTACTCTAGTTCTACTCTAGTATCTGTACTTCTACTCTAGTATCTGTACTTCTACTCTAGTATCTGTACTTCTACTCTAGTATGTGTACTTCTACTCTAGTGTGTGTACTTCTACTCTAGTATCTGTACTTCTACTCTAGAATCTGTACTTCTACTCTAGTGCGTGTACTTCTACTCTAGCGTGTGTACTTCTACTCTAGTATCTGTACTTCTACTCTAGTACGTGTACTTCTACTCTAGTGTGTGTACTTCTACTCTAGTGCGTGTACTTCTACTCTAGTGTGTGTACTTCTACTCTAGTGCGTGTACTTCTACTCTAGTGTGTGTACTTCTACTCTAGTGCGTGTACTTCTACTCTAGTGTGTGTACTTCTACTCTAGTATCTGTACTTCTTCTCTAGTGTGTGTACTTCTACTCTAGTGCGTGTACTTCTACTCTAGTATCTGTACTTCTACTCTAGTTCTACTCTAGTGTGTGTACTTCTACTCTAGTATCTGTACTTCTACTCTAGTATCTGTACTTCTACTCTAGTATGTGTACTTCTACTCTAGTGTGTGTACTTCTACTCTAGTATCTGTACTTCTACTCTAGAATCTGTACTTCTACTCTAGTGCGTGTACTTCTACTCTAGCGTGTGTACTTCTACTCTAGTATCTGTACTTCTACTCTAGAATCTGTACTTCTACTCTAGTGCGTGTACTTCTACTCTAGCGTGTGTACTTCTACTCTAGTATCTGTACTTCTACTCTAGTATCTGTACTTCTACTCTAGTGTGTGTACTTCTACTCTAGTGTGTGTACTTCTACTCTAGCGTGTGTACTTCTACTCTAGTATCTGTACTTCTACTCTAGTGTGTGTACTTCTACTCTAGTGCGTGTACTTCTACTCTAGTATCTGTACTTCTACTCTAGCGTGTGTACTTCTACTCTAGTATCTGTACTTCTACTCTAGTGTGTGTACTTCTACTCTAGTGCGTGTACTTCTACTCTAGTATCTGTACTTCTACTCTAGTGTGTGTACTTCTACTCTAGTGCGTGTACTTCTACTCTAGTGCGTGTACTTCTACTCTAGTGCGTGTACTTCTACTCTAGTATCTATACTTCTACACTAGTGTGTGTACTTCTACTCTAGCGTGTGTACTTCTACTCTAGTATCTGTACTTCTTCTCTAGTGTGTGTACTTCTACTCTAGTATCTGTACTTCTACTCTAGTGCGTGTACTTCTACTCTAGTGCGTGTACTTCTACTCTAGTGCGTGTACTTCTACTCTAGTGTGTGTACTTCTACTCTAGTGTGTGTACTTCTACTCTAGCGTGTGTACTTCTACTCTAGTGTCTGTACTTCTACTCTAGTGTGTGTACTTCTACTCTAGTATCTATACTTCTACTCTAGTGTGTGTACTTCTACTCTAGCGTGTGTACTTCTACCCTAGTATCTGTACTTCTACTCTAGTGTGTGTACTTCTACTCTAGTGTGTGTACTTCTACTCTAGTATCTGTACTTCTACTCTAGTGTGTGTACTTCTACTCTAGTGCGTGTACTTCTACTCTAGTATCTGTACTTCTACTCTAGTGTGTGTACTTCTACTCTAGCGTGTGTACTTCTACTCTAGTGCGTGTACTTCTACTCTAGTGCGTGTACTTCTACTCTAGTATCTATACTTCTACTCTAGTATCTGTACTTCTTCTCTAGTGTGTGTACTTCTACTCTAGTGCGTGTACTTCTACTCTAGTATCTGTACTTCTACTCTGGTGCATGTACTTCTACTCTAGTATGTGTACTTGTACTCCAGTGTGTATACTTGTACTTTAGTGTGTACTTGTACTCCAGTGTGCGTACTACTCATGTTGACGTGTGTGTGGCGTGTGCAGTGGAGAGCCTCCACTCTTTAATCAACAGTGGCGTGGGCGTAGCGAGCTGCGGCGGCGCAGCAGCGCCAGCAGGGGGCAGCGTGGGACCGGTGTGTCTGCCGCGTAGGGCCGAGACGTTCGGGGGCTTCGACAGTCATCAGATGAACAGCAGCAAAAGTAAAACACACACACACACACACACACACACACACAAGTAGGTTGTTAAACACACACACATATTGATTCCTTCCTCTTGTGTTTTCAGATGGAGATAAGGAAGAAGGTGATGAGTCACTCGACCTCCGCAGGACTGAGTCAGACAGTTTGTTGAAGAAGGTGTGTTTACGTGTTTACGTGTTTACAGATTAAACACGTCTCTACGATGCATTTAAGTCCCGTTTTATCACGTGGTTCTCTGTTTAAACCGACGCAGCATCGCCTTCACGTATGTTGTCGTTCATTAAAATAAAATAAAGATATGATAAAATGGTGAAATTTAAGAAAAGTTAAATAAAAAAAAAGTTAAATATAAACAATTAAATAAAATAATGAAAGAAATGAAAATAAAATGTTGAAATAAAAATTGAAATTTTTAATTTCATTCAAAGTTGAATTCGGTTTAGTTTTATAGCTTTTTTTTTTTTTTTTTAAATTGAAGGAAATTATTTTAGTTTAAAAAAAAATGGAAAAAATAATATTTTCTATTTAAATGGAAATAAATTTAGTAAAAAAAAAAAAAAAAAAGAATAATAGAAAAACATAATGTTATCCATAAAGTAAAATAATTTAACAAACAAAATAAATTATTAAATTATTAAATTAATTGATAAATGTTTTTATCAAATATTTAAAAAATATATTTATATAATAAAAACATAAAATAATTATAAAAATAAATTAAAATACACAAAATAAAAATAAATCTAAAAAATAAAAAAATCAGTTTTACGCATTTAAGAAGTAATTCTTTTTTTTTTTTTTAAATTGAAAAAATTAACAAAATTCAAGAAAGATTAATAGAAACACATGTTTCGTTATGTTTGTTAAATCAATAAAATAATTAAAAATATGAAAATGAATTATAGGATTATTAAATATGAATCAATATCTTTATATTATATACTTAAAATTATGTAAAGAATAAATATTCAACAATATTCCCTTTACATAATGTTAGTCATGAAATAAAATAAATGTAAAATTTTAAAATGTATTCATCAAGAAAATATTTAAATATTTAAATATTTAAATTTAACAAAAATAAATCATATAGAAAAATAGAAACACATGATGTTATCCATAAATAAATGAATAAATAAAATAATTTTAAATGAAAATACATCAAACAATTTTTGAATTGTTAATAAATGTTTTTAACATATATAAAAAATATGTATATGTATATATAATGAAAATAAAACTTAATGAGGTTCACGTGTGATATAAAACAATATAACATCATAAAAGTAAATACAATCATATAAAAATTAATAATTTAATATTATGAAAATAACAATTAAATAAATAGTATTTAAAAAGTATTTTTTTTTGCATGTAAACAAATGTAAACTTGCAAAAAAATTGATTAAAAAAGTGATAAATATAGAAAAAGAAAAACATAAAAAAAAGAAAAATAAAAATAACAAAAAAAATCTACCTCATATCCATCAGTGTTGCTCTCTAAATGGTAAATTAATTTTATCCCTGTAACACTTTTCTTGTCTTCTTGCTTCACACATTCACGCAGCACCTCTATATATCTACCTATCTATAGATTTCACACGTTGTTGCTAATCACATTCCCCACACGTTCTTACATATACAATGGAACAAGCAACAGGGGAAACTTTGGAGAAGATGGGAATCGAACCGTCGACCTCTCCAGCCACAGCAGATTTGAACGAAAGTTTGAATTTAGGGATTTTCAATATGTTCTATGTGTTTCCCTCAGGGAGCCACCGCCAGCCTGCAGATGCTGCTGAAGAGAAACAACGAGGTAAATTACGACTAAACGCGCTAAATCACTACTCGACTTTCACGTCCGACTGTTCTTTAAATCTTGCGATTTCCCGTCTTGTGTTTCTCCAGCAGGTCCAACATAGCGTGACGCATCTTCACGACCTGCTGCTTTCACTTCAGGTACCGCAGACGCTCCCTCGGCCGCTCGGATTGTGTTTCCTTATCGTTTGTTTTCGTGATGACTTAAGCCTCCGATCCCTTTCTAGGCCGTGGTCGTCCAGCAGGACTCGTTCGTGGAGGACCAGCGTCAGGCCATGAACGACCGCCTCACCGCCAACTCCTCCAGGCACTCGTCCTCGTCCTCGCTCTCGTCCTCGTCGTCGTCGCGACCCTCGTCCCTCATCGAGCAGGAGAAACACAGGAGCCTGGAGAGGCAGCGGCAGGAGGCGGCCAGTCTGCAGGTTGGCAAAATCATGTATCAATATATAAAGATCCTCTGTGTAAAGATTGATGCTGCTAAAAGAAACAGATCAAAACTAAAGGCACTGTGGTAGCTGCTCACAAAGCATTCTGGGAGATGTAGTTATATAAGAAATGCGGCGTTATCGTTGTGGATTTGCGTCTTGTAAACAAGACAACAAAGGTAAGACAGGTTTTATCGATCATTCTGTTGCTGCTGGTGACGTCGTTTGTTTATTTGTTTACGTAGCGCCGCATTTTTATGGAGTTTGTTTACTTTCTCTTTTAATCGCTTGTAGCTTTAGCCGCATTTGGTGGATGTAGAAAAGGTTTATATGAGCTTTTAGCTGAGACTCTGACGTTTCTGACGATACTAAACATGTTACACGTTACACATTACGCGCCGTGAAATCGGATGTGACCCACTCTTCCCCCGGTACTGGGGACGTCAGGGAATAGGACGTTAAAACGCGTTTTTGTTTTGTATTTGTTATTTAAAAATGGTGTTAAAATGCTTCTGTTGCGCTTCTGCTTCCATGCGAGATGCTTGCGGGAGTTCACGTCATCACCACGTAACTAAATCCTGCCCACTGATTGGTTTCTGAGGCACGAATTTGGCGAATGAGGACTCAGATTTGTTTGTTTTCTTTTCGAGATCGTTTAAATACTCGATAAGGACAATATATATTGCCCACCTCTAGGACGTACCCATTAATTGGCTTGTTTTTCACGTAAACGGCCTGATTTATGCCGTCAAATGCTTAGGGACCGTCTACAAAGTGCAGTACCAAAAATATTTAACAAAATGGTTAATAACTTTACTCCTATGCGCTGTAGTGTCACCAAATTTACATCACATGTCAGTGGTCTCCTGTTGTATATTCTACACCATCTTGATTGGCATAAGTTGCTTTGTCATAATTTTAGAAACAAAACGAAAAAAAAATGTGGAACGATATTCGCCGATTTGATCACAAGCGAAACGTTACAAAATGTCACTTCTTTCTAACCGCGAGCTACAACGCTGTTTTAATCCAAACTAGCTGTCCTCAGTCTTGTAGGAGTCCTCGTAAACAATCAGCTGCCGAACGCGTGCTTAGAGAGCGTCTACAAAGTGCGATACCAAAAATATGTATCAAAATATTTAATAACCTTACTCTTACGCACTGTAGTGTCACCAAATTCACTTTACATGTCATTGGTCTCCTGTTGTACATACTACAACATCAAAATTGACAAAAGTTTAATTAAAAAAATAGAAAGATAGCCTATTATTATGTTTTCCAAATATGAAGAAAATTGCAAAATGGTGCATCATCTACTTTTCGCACACCATTCATTTGTTTTATACAGTATTTGTTGGTGTGTAATATCGACACATGGTCCGGTTGTTTTGTTTCAGAAACAGCAGGCTGCGCACCAGGAGGAGAAGAGGAGGCGAGAGAGGGAGTGGGAGATGAGGGAGAGAGGTCTGGCAGAGCGGGAGGAGAGGCTGAGGGAGGAGGAGGAGGAGACGAGGAGGAGGCAGCAGGAGCTACACGACGAGAGAGAGACGCTGCTGAGGAAGAAGGAGGAGTACCAGAGGGAGCTGGAGAGGCTGAGGGAGGCGCAGAAGAGGCTGGAGAGGGATAAGGAGGCACTGAGGAGGGATACGGAGAGACTGGAGGCCATGAGAGATGAGGTCAGAGGCCTCTCTTAGGGCCAATCCCATTTCTCTTCCCCCCCCCCTACTCTTACCCCTCATCCCTTGAAACAAAGTGTTGATAGCGGTTGGTAGGGGTGAAAACATTCCTCTAGGAAATGAGACACCTCTATTTTACCGTTACACGTCATCAGAAGTCGTTGTTAGTTGCTACATAAGACGACGTGACAAGTCTCCATGACGACTGACAGCTAACTTCTGTTATATGTCTAATAACAAGTCTAATATTAGCTGCTTTAGCCCCACTGACATGTAACGCGGCTAACATTAGCCGCTTTAGACCCGCCGGCATGTAACGCGGCTAACGTTAGCCGCTTTAGCCCCACTGACAGGTAACGCGGCTAACATTAGCCGTTTTAGACCCACCGGCATGTAACGCGGCTAACATTTGCCGCTTTAGCCCCACTGACAGGTAACGCGGCTAACATTAGTCGCTTTAGCCCCACTGACAGGTAACGCGGCTAACATTAGCCGTTTTAGACCCGCCGTCGTGTACCGCGGCTAACATTAGCCGCTTTAGCCCCACTGACAGGTAACGCGGCTAACATTAGCTGTTTTAGACCCGCCGGCATGTAACGCGGCTAACATTAGCCGTTTTAGACCCGCCGGCATGTAACGTGGCTAACATTTGCCGCTTTAGCCCCACTGACAGGTAACGCGGCTAACATTAGCTGTTTTAGACCCGCCGGCATGTAACGCGGCTAACATTAGCCGTTTTAGACCCGCCGGCATGTAACGTGGCTAACATTTGCCGCTTTAGCCCCACTGACAGGTAACACGGCTAACATTAGCTGTTCTAGACCCGCCGGCATGTAACGCGGCTAACATTAGCCGTTTTAGACCCGCCGGCATGTAACGCGGCTAACATTTGCCGCTTTAGCCCCACTGACAGGTAACGCGGCTAACATTAGCCGTTCTAGACCCGCCGGCATGTAACGCGGCTAACATTAGCCGTTTTAGACCCGCTGACAGGTAACGCGGCTAACATTAGTCGCTTTAGCCCCACTGACAGGTAACGCGGCTAACATTAGCCGTTTTAGACCCGCCGTCGTGTACCGCGGCTAACATTAGCCGCTTTAGCCCCACTGACAGGTAACGCGGCTAACATTAGCCGTTTTAGACCCGCCGGCATGTAACGCGGCTAACATTAGCCATTTTAGACCCGCCGGCATGTAACGCGGCTAACATTTGCCGCTTTAGCCCCACTGACAGGTAACGCGGCTAACATTAGTCGCTTTAGCCCCACTGACAGGTAACACGGCTAACATTAGCCGCTTCTAACATTAGCTGGCATGTAACGCGGCTAACATTTGCCGCTTTAGCCCCACTGACAGGTAACGCGGCTAACATTAGCCGCTTTTAACCTGCCGGCATGTAACGCGGCTAACATTAGCCGTTTTAGACCCGCCGGCATGTAACGTGGCTAACATTTGCCGCTTTAGCCCCACTGACAGGTAACGCGGCTAACATTAGTCGCTTTAGCCCCACTGACAGGTAACACGGCTAACATTAGCCGTTCTAGACCCGCCGGCATGTAACGCGGCTAACATTTGCCGCTTTAGCCCATCTGACAGGTAACGCGGCTAACATTAGCCACTTTAACCCCACTGACACGGCTGTTTTAGCCTTGTTGACATGAAAATTCATGAAACATAGCTAACATGTTAGCTACTGTAACCCCACTGACGTATAAAAGGCTACCATTAGCTCCTTTAATCTCACTGATATGTAACATGGCTAACATTAGCTGCTTTAGCCTCGCCGGCATGTAACATGGCTAACATTAGCCACTGTAGCCCCACTGACATGTCACGCAGCTAAGCCTCCTTAGCCCCACTGACATGTAGCACAGCTAACTTTAGCTGTTTTAGCCTTGTTGACATGAAAATTCATGTAACATAGCTAACATGTTAGCTGCTGTAGCCCCACTGACGTGTGGTAGTTTGAAAAACAGCTAATATCTGCTAAAATCTGTAAAATAATTCGTAAATTAACAACATTAACTTTAAATACTGATTTCCTTCAGTTGTTATTACACTGAGAGATGTTCACTCACTACACGGCTTAAATTTGCAAATGTTACTAGTCATTGTGGCCATGAAAAAAAAAAAAAAATTGAGATTAAACTCAATATAAAGTGGTTTAGATATGAAGTATGTTTTTGTCAGATTGGTTTACCACAGTCAGACAGTGGACCACAGCGTTAACACATACAACAGTGATGACCACAGTTACAAAAATAAAACTACCGTTTCCTGAAATATCTGTAACAGTATCAGAGATGGTGTCGAACAAAGCCACGGTAACTGTTGCGTGACTCGATGTCTGCCCATTTCAGCTGGACTGTCTTCAGAGAGAAGAGCGAACACCATCCACCACCTCTGAAGACTCGGTCAGGTTCCACAGCTCCGGGTCTTTGGATCTGGATTCAAAAGAAGCAGCAGAGCAGCCCAAAGAGGTAAAATTTAGAACACGCTTTTTGCTCAAAAGAAGGAAGCACGTTATTAGCTCAAAAGTTTGCAGGTTTCAGCTGAAAGAAAAAGTCACTTGGGCTTGTTTAAACTTGGATAAACTAAAAATGGCAAAGCTGGAACTGCAGAATAATTGGCATGTAACATGGCTAACACTAGCCACTTCAGCCCCGATGACATGTAGCATGGCTAACATTAGCTTCCCTAGCCCCAATGACAAATAACATGGCTAATGTTATATATGAAATGTATCATTGCTAACATTAGCTGCTTTAGCACCACTGACATGTAACATGGCTAACATTAGCCACTGTAGCCCCACTGACAAATAACATAGCTAATGTTATGTATGAGATGCGTCATTGCTAACACTAGCTGTGTTAGTCCCACTGACGTGTAATGCAGCTAACGCTAGTCTTTTTAGCCCCAATGACAAATAACATGGCTAATGTTATATATGAAATATGTTGCTGCTAACATAAGCTGTTTTAGCCCCACTGACATGTAACATAGCTAATATTAGCCGTTTTAGACCTATTGACGTGTAACATGGCTAACAACAGCTAAAATGGTAGCAACATTAGCTGCCTTTAGGTGTTTTAGCCCCACTGTCGTGTAACACGGCTAACGTTAGCTGCTTTTTGCTCACTGATATGTTACATGGCATCAGTCGCTTTAGCCCCACTGACACGAAAATTCAGTCATATCCAACAAAGTGTCCGTGTAGTAATTACAGTAAATGATGGACAAATCTACATAAGTGCATTTTATTATGTTTTAATTTCCAAAAGAAGTAGCCAAAATGAGTTAGCTCATCCAGGTTGCACGTTTGCTCTAGTTTTAATCCGGATCGATCCGAGAGAACTTGAGTTCTAGCCAGCGTCCTGCTAAGTGAAATGTTGTGATCGATGGCAGACATGTTTTTTTTTTTGGCTGATTCTACCCATTTTAAAGAGGATTGTGTGAGGTCATGCCCACATTCATCGATCGGTCAAGTTCTGGCCATTTGCCTTTTGTTTGGCCATGATACAGTTTTTTTTTTTTTTAACAACCAAACTGAACTGTGTGTCAGATTTCAAGCCGATTAGAGGTGCGGCTTTTCCAAAATTGAGTTTTGGTCTTAATTACGTCGCCACCATTTGGTCAGTTAGGCTCCAGTTTCTTGGGAAGCACTTTCACATCATTTCAAGTTGTCGGGTCAAGTTTCTGATAGAAATCTGAGCTGCTGTGATAAATAATATTAAACTGGGACCATTTGAAATTGGAACTAGATTTGATTTTTTTTTTTTGGATGTTCTGCAGGAGGAGCTCTCGACCTCCGCCCCGACCAAAGAACCATTCCTCCGCATCGGATCCAAGAGGATGGGCAAAAACTTCAACCCTTTCTCCTCGTCCAAACCCAAAGAGAAGAAAGAGAAGAAGAAGAAGGGGAAAGGTGGAGAGCAGAGAGAGACAGGTACAATATCTGTGTATTAAAATAGTGAATATAAGCCATTAGCTGCTTTAGCCCCACTGACGTGTAACGGGCTAACGTTAGCTGCTGTAGCCCCATTGACATGTAACTTGGCTAATGTTATATATGAAATGTATCATAGCTAACATTAGCTGTGTTAGTCCCACTAACTTGTAACATAGCTAATATTAGATGCTTTAGCTATACTGACATAGCTAATATTTGCTAATATTAGCCATTTTAGCCCCACTGACATATAGCATGGCTAATAGTAGCCACTTTAGTTCCACTAACATGTAACATAGCTAACATTAGCTGCTGTAGGCCCATTAACATGTAACTTGGCTAATGTTATTTATGAAATGCATCATAGCAAACATTAGCTGTGTTAGTCCCATTAACGTTTAACATTGCTAATATTAGTTGCTTTAGCCCTACTGACATGTAGCATAGCTAATATTAGCCATTTTAGCCCTACGGACATGTAGCATGGTTAATTTTAACTACTTTAGTCCCACTAACATGTAACATAGCTAACATTAGCTGCTGTAGGCCCACTGACATGTAGGCTAACACGGCTAACGCTAGCTGTTGCAGCCCTTCTGACATGCAACGCAGCTAACATTAGCTGCTGTAGCCTCACTGACATGTAACGTAATGTTATATGTGATATATATTATAGCTAACATTAGCTGTGTTAGTTCCACTAACTTGTAACATAACTAATATTAGCTGCTTTAGCCCTACTGACATGTAGCGTAGCTAATGCTAGCTATTTTAGCCCTACTGACATGTAGCATGGCTAATATTAGCTACTTTAGTCCCACTAACATGTAACATAGCTAATATTAGCTAATATTAGCCATTTTAGCCCTGCTAACATATAACTTGGCTAATGTTATATGTGAAATATATCATTGCTAAAATTAGCTGTGTTAGTCTCACTGATATATAACATGGCTAACATTAGCTGCTATAGCCCTACCGACATGTAGTATAAAATGTATTATTGCTAACATTAGCTGCGTTAGCCCCACCCATTGCTAACATGGCTAATATTCAATGCTTTAGCCTGACCCTCCGCATGTTTCTCTGCGTCTCCGTAGAGAACAAAGCTACAGTGACGTCCGATCCTCAGAACAATGAAGAAATCTTCTTATGTTGACAACCCGGACGAACCAAATGTGACATTCAGACATTCCTGAGGAACCAGACCAGCAGGCGGCGCAGAAGCACGGAGCCCTGGCTCGGTCTCAGGACTCAGGTCCACGTGTGGACCGTCACGGATGAAGACCCAGCTGCCGTCTCATGACGACGGACGGACTCGCTGGGTGATCAGAGGTAATCACCTCGAGGAGGATTTTAACCGTCTAATGCCCCAACTATCCATTAGAGACATCATCCAACGAACACCATGAAACAGGATGCCTCAAGACCAGAACCTGTAACAAACCTTAGCTTTAATATTAACTCATAACAAGTTGTGGTGCTGGTTTTCGAGACAGAAGAGAAGTAGAAAACAAGCTACCGCACGTGGTAACAGTTAAACACCCGTGGCTGAATTCACGCTGTTCTCAGGTCAGTGTGGGTGGTCGACCGAGCCACAAACAGACAATCAGTCAATGACACATCAGTTGCCGGGGAGAGATGGATGAAGCTCGTTTCGCGGTCTCTTAGCGGGCGAATGTTAATGACATCAGTCGTTAAGTCGTCTCCGATCACCACTCAGAACCGTTACCGCATCAGGTTTAACACTGAACGATAAGCTCTTTTTAACGCAGAAATTACCCGAAAGTTCGTATCTCAATGACGACTTTTATTTATCCAGAAATCGTGGCCTTTTTTTCCCCCCACATCTACTTGTATAGATACGGTTTTTACCACTTTTCACTTAGTTACTAAATGAGAATCGCGAAATTTGCACAAATTTTGTGCCATTTCCGAATTTCCGGATCCGTCGGATCCTCGTTTCGCCGTTGCAACTTTTTTGCCACTTGAAAGGGAAAAGAACGCAACTCTGACTTGTTTCACGCAACTTTATTGCAACAAAACCCCTAAAACAACGCAACTTTTTTCCCTTCTAAGAGGAAAAGATCGCAACTCTGACTTGCTCTCGCAACTTTTAGCATGAAAACGCTGCAACCTTTTTCTCTTTAAAAAAAAAAAAAAAGATTGCAACTTTAACTCGCCCCCTGCAACTTTTTGTTTTTTGCAACAAACCCCTAAAACAACTCAACCTCTTCTCTTTAAAACAGAAGAGATCGCAACTTTAATAGTGCTCAAAAGGGAAAAGATCGCAACTCTGATGTGTTCCCGCAATTTTTATCTTTAAAAAGGAAAGATCGCAACTTTGACTTGCTCCACACAACTTTATTGCAACAAAATGAAAACATTGCAACTTTTTTTCTGTTTAAAAGGGAAAAGGTCGCAACTTTTACTTGTTACCGCAATTTTCCCCCTTCCATTTTAAAATGGGAACAGGTCGCAACTTTGACTCGTTCCCACAACTTTATCGCAACAAAACTAAACTAAAAACATCGCAACCTTTTCTCTTTAAAAGAGAAAAAGATCGCGACTTTGACTCGCTCTCGCAACTTTCACCGCAACAAAACATCTAAAGGCGCTGCAGCTTTTTTCCTCTTTAAAAGGGAAAAGATCGCAACTTTGACTCCCCTCCTTCGTAACTTTGTTGCAACAAAATTGCAAAAAAAAAAAAAAAAAAAAAAAAAAACCCGGCGACTCTCATCGCAATTTTCTTACTTCTTTATTTTTATTTATTGTTGTTTTTTAAAAGTTGCAGGCGAAATGAAAATTAGGCCGCAACAATTTCACAAAATAAATAAATACGTAACTGTTTTTAAATGAATTAAATGACTTGAAATGACTAAAGTATTATGTTGAGTGACGACTGGTTATACGATGAAATGATCATAGAGATCATGTGATCACATCATGTTGTGTTTCCTTTGTATTTGAAGTTTTCTACTTCCAGACAATCACTGACTTTGCAGATAAAAGCTTTTATTTTCCTAATTTCCCCCCTAATCCCGTATGTGCGTATTAAACCGATAGTGCCTTCTTCTTTCACAATAAAAGCCTTTTTACGCGAACGTGGTGGCCGATTTGAAGCAGAAACCACTGGCGCGATGTGGCGGGCGCCCGAGGCTCGTGTTGCTCCAAGCCAAAGAAAAAAAATCGGTTTACTGCCCCTTTTCTTTAATGCTTACAAAAAAAAAATGTAAACAGGACCACAGAAGAAAAGATTTGGTTTTAAAATAGGGCTGCAATGACTGATTATGTTTCATTAAGCAGTTAATGACTTAGCTTAAATAACTAAATTATCTAAATAAGCTAAGTTAGCTCCAAGTTAGCTCTAATGACTAAATTATCCTTTAGCTTCTATGTGACCTCCACCTAAAGTAGCCAAGCTAGCTTAATTAACTAAATTAGCTAAGTTAGCTCTAATGACTAAATTATCTTTTAGCTTTTATGTGACTCCCACCTTGCTAAAGAGGCTAAAGTAGCCAAGCTAAGCTATGTGACTTCCACCTAAAGTAGCCAAGCTAGCTTAAATAACCAAATTAGCTAAGTTAGCTCCAAGTTAGCTCTAATGACTAAATTATATTTTAAGCTTTGATGTGACCTCCACCTAGCTGGAGAAGCTAAAGTAGATAAGTAACGTAGCCCAGCTACGTTAGCTGAACCAGTTAAATTACCTATTATATCAAAGTTAGCTAAGGTATCTAAATTAGCTAAGTTAGCTGAGATGGCTACATGACCTAACTTATCTAAATAAGCTGGGTTAATGTAGCCAAGTTAGCTTAAATAATTAAATTATTTATGGTGTCTAAATTAGCTAAACAAGCTGAGGAGGCTAAAGGAGCTAAAGTAGCTACGTAGCGTTGTCAAATTAGCTTGGGTGGTCAAATTAGCTAAGGTAGCTTCGTTAACCTAGCTAACGTACCGAAATAAGTCGCGTTAATAGAGCCAACTTAGCTGAAGTGGCTAAGTTAGCTGAGGTAGCTACATCAGCTAACGTATCGAAACAAGCTGCGTTGGTGGAGCCAAGTTAGCTTAGGCGGCTACATAAGCTAACATAATCAGCAACTAATTTAACGATCAATTTTATAATCGATTGAATCGATTAGCTGTTGCAGCCCTACTTTGAAACATAACTATGCCACAACAAGCTAACCTGCTTATTCACAATTAACACGTTTCATTCTTTTTTTTTTTTTTAGACGTTTCTCACAAATAACGACAAAATAATACAAATATAATACAAAAAAAAAAAAAAAAACCCAAGAAGAAGAAGGAGTAGAATCAAATTAAAATTAGAAAACGAAAACAAAAAACATTAGGTTGCATTTCCCATTTATTACTTTTTCGTTGTTTATTTTATTTTGAAAGGGTGTCGGTCGGACAAGAAGGATTTCCACTCGTCGTTCTCTCGAGGCACTTTAAAGAGGAATATTATCAAATATTATTGATTTATTTAAAATAACTTTTTTAAAAAAAGAATACAAAAACCCAATCAGTTCCCATAATCCTTTTCTGCCAGAGCGGCAGAAGGTGGACGGCCATCTGTCTCCGCCAGTTGGTCAGTGGGTTTTAATCAATGGAATTTTTTATTTTATTTTATTTTATTTTGGCTTTAACAAACGAAACGGGAACAGGAAGTTAAACCTGATTTTTTTTTTTTTTTTTTTATTGTAAATTTTATTTTTTGCAAAGCATGCTGGGAGGCAGCATTCTGCAAAAGTGTTACTACAAAAAAAAAAAAATAAAAAAAAAAAAAAAAAAATAATAAGGAACTTTACAGTCACCTTATAGTTTTTGCACTGTATGTCAAAGGAGATTTTTTTTTGTTTGTTTGTTTGTTTTGTTGAAATGTACTAAAAACAAATGGTACAAAATTTTATTTCTCATTTTTTTGTACAAAAATTTTTTTTTTTCTTAAAAAAAAAAAAAAAAAAAAACAGATCGACCAATGTTGTAAATATCTTTTTTTTTTCTGTACAAATTTGAACTTCCAAAGTATTGATGACTGTGGATTTTTTTTTTTTTTCTTAATTTAGTTGGATGATTGCTGTTTTGTTTTTTTTTAATGAATAATAAAACTTTATTTATTTCTCATCTTCTTGTTTTTTTTTTTTTTTTAATTTACAATGTTTTTTTTTTCTCTCTTTAATAAACAAATAATGTTACCGGTTCTCATGTTGGATTTTGTGTGTTTTTTTAATATATATATATATATATATATATAACTGGCACAGTACATATACATATTATTTAAATTTTTATGTGAATTTCAATTTTAAAAATAACAATGGGAATGTCTGTTTTTAAGTGGTTTTATTATTAATGAATTAAAAATAGGCTAGCGTACCGCGCTCACGTCAACGCTAATGCTAATGGTAGCCCGAATGACCGAAGTTAATAATAATAATATTTAAACAAGGAAATGATTTCGCTGAATCGACACTAAATTAACAAAATAAATAAATAAAATACAAAAACATAAATTATATTAAATGTTCAAATATTACGATCAATGAAAAAATAGATGAGTAAAAACAAAACTAAACAAAAAAACATGATTGTTATCATGATCTAACGTGATCTAATATTAGTTTAAATGTGTTGGAGTTTACCCCAGTGAACCATAGTGAACCTACCTGGTGGTGAGCTGGATCAGGTGGGTGGATCAGGGTCCTACAGGACCCGGTTGGTTTGTGGGACTCCCGAGACAGCGACCGGTACCGGCGGACCAAATATAAAAACTCTGAAAAGGGAAAGGACGCAACTTTGACTACACACAACTTTATTGCAACTTTATCCCTAAAAAAAGCCTAAAAACATCGCAAACTTTTCTGTTTAAAAATGCAAAGATTGCAACTTTGACTCGTTCCCACGACTTTATAACATAAAATGCCTAAAAAATAAATAAATCAGTTTTTCTGTTTAAAAGGGAAAAAATTGCAATGTCGACTTGTTCCCGCAATTCTTCATCTTTAAAAGGGAAAAGATCGCAACTTTGACTTGCTCTTGCAACTTTCCATCGCAACAAAACATCTAAAGACGATGCAACTTTTTTTTTTTTTTTGAAGTGACTTTTTATTTTTTCCCCGTTTTGAACGCATTCTACGTCATTTGTCGACCTCGGTACCGACGGCGCTGCGAGCTGACACACTGAAACCGTCGAGGGTTTAGTTTAGTTTGTTTGTTTGTTTGTTTTTCTTCTCGTAAACAATAAACAACAAAAATTATAATTTGTGTTTGTTTGCGTTTCGTGCAGCCATGCCTTTTGAAACACACAGAAAAAAAGATTTTTCCGCAAATAATTCATGGTAATATTAGAGATTTTGTAAAATTTTAAGGGTGTCCTAAAACTTTTTTCCACCTCTGTGTATATATATATATATATATATATATATATATATATATTTTATTTATAATATTTGTTAAATATTTTTGATCTTTGAACTGCTCACAATGCATCCTGGGAGGTGTAGTAATTTAGTACAATTTTTTTTTTTTAAATATGTAAAATGTTTTCATGATTTTTATTTTATCTGATATTTTTTTTTTGTATTTATTTATTATTATTATTATTATTATTTGCCCTGCAGCTGCTGGAATATTTTATTTCTAATATTTGTTTTTGTTTTCTAATATGTTTTTCTAATTTTTTTTTGCCTTTATTGGAAAAATTTTGAAAAAAATAATCGTTTGAACGTTAATGATCGTTCAAATTTCTTTACGTTAACATTAAAAAAAATTAATAATATATATGTATAAAATGTTTTTATATGTTTTTTTTATTAGATTTTTTATTAGTCTTTTTTTTTTGCCCCACAGCTGCTGGAATATTTTAATATTTTATGTTTAATATTTTTTTTTCTTTTTTTTTTTTTTTTTTGCCATTCTTAAAAAAAAAAAAACTTGAAAAAAAAAATTGTTCTGACGTTAACGGTATTTTTTTTATTTATTTATTTATTTTTAATGTTTAAATATTTTTGAAAAAAACAAAAATCAAAAATAATTTCGACAACGCGTGACACCAAAATAAAATCGGAAATGAACTCGCGTCGAGACAAAAGAATCTCCACACGGTTTTAGAAAGTGAATCATCGTTTATTTTCCACCAGTAGAATCAAAACAGTATCTAACAACTTTGTTCCTCAGAGAAACGTTACAAAAAAAAAACCAAAAAAAAAAAAACCCTACTCCTTCCTCTTTAAATTCTTAAAATTCTACAAAAAAAACGCTCTTCGAGTCGTCGCCGTGAAGAAGCTTAAAAACCCCAAAACTCACTTCAAAGTCTACGTGACGTAGAGACGACCAGCGTCGGCCATGATGGATGTTCTGGTTCATGGTTGAAGAAGAAGAAAAAAAAAAAAAAAAAAATCTTCCAGATCCCTTCACATTATGTAACCGAGCGGAAAGAAAGTGTCGCTCTCGCTTCGCTTTGGCACCGACGGAGGTGAATACTGTTATTATGTTGTTGTTGTTGTTGTTGGAGATTCGATAAACAACTTGAGCGCGTCGCAGTCACAGTTAAGATTCGAGTCGTTAAAAAAAAAAAAAAAATATCAGAAAATACACGTTTAAAAGTACAGGAGCCTGGAGAAAACAAAAATAAAATTAGCGTTTTAAGCTAATTAAGCTAATGAGTTGCCGATATCTTGTAAAGTATTTACCCAAACATAACGAAACTTTGTATCGTTGATCGGCTAACGCTAACGCGCAAATATTTCATGTTTCGCATGATTCGCAACAAAAATAAAATTAGCTTAAAACCTGTTTTAAGCTAATTAACTAGCTTAAAACGCGTTTTAAACTAAATAGGAGGTCCGTGCAACCGTGAGTTGATGATATCTCGTAAAGTATTGCGAAACTTGATTGACGCAACCTGTAAATGATTGAATCGACATTTCGTCCACGGGGGGGCGCTACAGCTAACGTGCAAATATTTAACGTTTCGCGATTACCTTTCGCCTAACGTGGGGCACTGCAACGGCCGCATGTTAATATCTCGCGGAATTTGACGACCACGATCGTTCGCACGTTTCAACAAAATTCGTACATTTTATTTATTCTTTCGTACGTTTTGTCAAATAGTTTGCGCAGTTTCCGGCTACTAACGTCTGAATTAACGTTATTTGGAGTAATCGCAATGAAATTTGATGCGGGTTCGCTATCAAGAGCGGTATTTAACATGCGCGTTGGCTAATTAGCATTAGCATTACAACTGCGTTACACTAATTTATCGCGTCCTTTATCACTCGCAACGATTAACACGCTTACGTATTATTAATTCATTCTGACCACCAATAAATAATACGTGAGTTCATTAATTGTTGCGATTGATACGGGACGTGATAAATTAGCCCGCCAAGTCGCACAATATTTCGTTCACAGGGGGCGCTACAGCTAACGCGCGAATATTTAATGTTTCGCGCGATTCGCATAACGTCGAGCACCGCAGCGGTTGATATCTTGCAAACGGCAACAATAAACTGCGCGAAACTTGACGACCACGATTTAAACAAAACTCGTACATTTTAATTATTCTTTCGTACGTTTTGTCAAATAGTTAGCGCGGTTTCAGGCTACTACTGTCCGAGTTAATGTGACGTTTTGAAATTTGGCACGCGCGCTATTAAGAGCGGTGTTTAACATGCGCGTTAATTAGCTAATTAGCATTAGCATTCCAACTGCGTGAAACAAATTTATCGCGTCCTGTTATCAATCGCTTTACGTTTTATTACGTAACCCCTTTTTTAAGCAAATGTTTTCGCATTATTTTTGGAGAATTCGTACTTTTAAACTTTTAAAATTCCTCGGCACTTTCAATTTAACGGTCATCTGTTCGTACGTTTCATTCTTCACAACGCGGCCTCTCTGTCGTCTCCACGGCGAAATGTGTTTATCAGTTCGTGTTTTGCCGAAAAAAAAAAAAAAAAAAATCTTGTATTTGGTTAAAACATCTTGTTTGTCGTTCATGAAGCCGTCGCTGTAAAAACGGACGTTTCCTTCACCTTGAGACGTAAACTTCCTTCATCGCGTGTCCGCCGTGTAAACAGCTGTTGCGTATTATTTATTTCCTTATTTGGTATTTCGGAGGGAAACGACCGGAACGGTTTAGTGGAGGATTTAAAAAGGGAAAAAAATCTATTAAGACATTAAAGAAACATGACCACACGCACATAAACACACACACACACACCATTCATCATCAGTCTACCAGTTTGTTCAAAGTGTCTGAGTACTAATACATTATGTAGGAAGCATCGTAACCAAAGGAGTCGGCTCCTCTGATCCAGAGTCAGTTGAGGTTTTTTTTTTTTTTTTTTTTTTTTTGTTTTAAAACGATTGGTCCTGTGTGCAGCTCCAGACGGACGTCGCCTCCAGAAAAAGACAAAGGTCAAAAAGGTCAGTCCGCTGTTCGTTCCGTCCGATATAGCTAGCGCGGCTAGGCTAGAGCGCGGCTAGCCTAGCCGAGGTAACTGTCGTTCAGGCGCCGGCTGACAGGCGCTAGCGCGAGCCGAAAAAGGTTAGCGGCCCCGTCAGGCCGGCAGGTGCTTCCACGTGCTGACGAAGGCGGTGGGGATGAGCGAGTAAGGCACCGTGGTGATGGAGTTCCAGCTGTCTGACGTGGGGTCGTAACAGTCCAGCGTTTTACACCTCTGAGTCCCGAAGTAGCCGCCCACCACGTACAGCTTGTTCCCCGACGCCACGGCGTGGCAGCTCATCCGCTTGGACGTCATGTCCCCGACTCTGGTCCAGTGGTTGGTCTCACAGTCGAAGCGGTACGCCGACGCCGCCGTGAACTCCGTGTCCCCGCCCATGATGAAGATCTGGCTTCCTAAGACGGCGGCGGCCGTGTAGCGCCACGGCTGGGGGCACTCCGCCGCGATGTTCCAGCGGTTCCCGACGGGGTCGTAACACTGCACCTGCAAGACACACGCGTTGGGTTTAAAACGTTTAGTCCCGTTTAAAACAGCAGCTCTTCACTGAAGGACGCGAGGACGTGTCCAAACCGACCTTGGACGCCTTGTCTCTGTGAATGGTCGTCCCCCCGAAGACGAAGAGTTTGAGTTTGGCGCTGACCACGGCGGCGTTGCTGACCCCGTCTCGGAGAGGAGCCATCATGGTCCATTTGTTACTGAGGGGGTCGTAGCGCTCCACCTGCCGGCGAAAAGGGCAAAAAGTTAGCGCTTTATTTTGAAAATCCCTGATTTTTCCAAAAGAGAAAAAGTCACTTCGGCTAGCCTAGCCATGCTAACATGATTCAGGTACTAGCTAGCAGCTACAGCTAATAGAAAACAATAACGCTAATATATAAGCTAGGCAGCTATTTTTTTTACTCCTACCCCTCAGCCCTTGAAAGTGTCGAGGGGTAAAGGTGAAAACGTTTCTTCAGGAAATGAGACAAGTCAACAAAGCTGCTCGAGGGGTAAGGGCGAAACGGGTCTCCAGGAAATGACGACAAACGAACAAAGACGGTGTCTGCAGACTCGGTTGTGCCAAGCGAGTCGGCGACTGACTTAAAAACCGAAAAGACGGTGTCTGCAGACTAACCTGAAAGAGTCGTGGCGTCAGGCGAACGTAAAACGGTCGCTAAGCTACCTCTGACGAACGTTACCGATTAGCGGCAGGCTAGCTTAATAAGTTCAAACAGATTTATTTGGTTTATTTGTTAAATTGCTAACTTTCTTTTGACAACCGCGTCCTTTGTCCTGGGGTTATGAATGGTTATGAGAAATTTCCCAGCATGCAACAAGACAAGGATGCAGTTGTCAAAAAAGTTGGCGATTTAATTAGCGAGCTCATTAATACACTGACCTTATTAAGCTAACTTATCGCTAAATGCTAATCATAATAATAACGTTCGATAACGTTAGCTTAGCGACCGCTTTGCTAACGTCTTCCATCCGGTCGTCTTACGTAGCAGCTAGCCGACGGGTAACTGCGAAGCAGAGCTGTCTCGTTTCCTAAGGGGGAGGAAAAAAAACAAAAAAAAAAATCTTTCCCTCCACGACGTCCGTCTCTGACCTGCTTTAACGAGACAGATGGAGACGCCGGGAACACTCCCGCTATGGCCGTGTGACCGCCAACCACATACAGACTGTTCTCCAACTCAGCTGAACCGTGGCCGAACCTGGAACGACAGAAGAACAACACCGTGGTCTCAGAACGCGTGTTCGTTTCCATTACACGTTATAAAATGTGGTGCATCACTACAACAGTCATTCAACAGTACAGAGCTACAGTTAATCGTTAATGTTGAGCCTTTTAGTCTTAAAGTAACTCATTAGAAAAAAAGTTCACCAAAGCTAAACGTTTAAGGACGTCAAATGATTGATTTGCGTGCAAGTTTAAGCATCTCGTCGGCATTTTTTCGCTTATTTGCATTTGTTAGCTAATTAGTTTGCACTTTTTTTTGTATCTAGGCTAATTGGCACGTCGCTTCATTTGTTCGCACGTTGGAATAATATTTAGGTTTTAGCACTTTCGGTGGCGAATTTCAGCAATTTGTTCGCAAGTTTTAGTGAGTTTTGGGTATTTTTAATACTTTAAGTTGTTTGCAAATATTTTAGTTAATAAATTAGCTAATTAATAACTTAATTAGTTAGTTGATTAGCCAATTTGTTTGCCCGTTTTAATAATTCGTTCCCAGGTTTTACTATTTCGCTAGGAAGTTTTAGCATTTCGTCCGCATTTTTTAGCTAATTTGATCGCTAGCTTATTAGCTTGCACTTTTTTTAAAATCTAGGACAATTTGCATGTTAGCTTATTAATTCGCTTTTTTTTTTAATCTATGCTAATCTGCATGTTGGCTAATTTGTTTGCCTGTTTTAATAATTCGTTCCCAGGTTTTACTATTTCACTAGGAAATTTTAGCATTTCGTCCGCATTTTTTAGCTAACTTGCATTTAGTTTATTAGCTAATTTGATCATCTAGCTAATTAGCTTGCAATTCATTTTATCTAGGCTAATTCACGCAATTTTAGTAATTTGTTCACAAGTTTTAGCATTTTGTCCACATTTTTTAGCTAATTTGCATGCTAGCTAATTTTATTAATTTGTTCTAGGCTAATTTGCATGTTAGGTTTTAGTATTTCATTAGGAAGTTTTAACATTTCATCCGCATTTTTTAGCTAATTTGAATGCTAGCTAATTAGTTTGCACTTTTTTTTTTTTTAAATCTAGGCTAATCTGCATGTTGGCTAATTTGTTTGCCAGTTTTAATAATTCATTCTGAGATTTTAGTATTTCATTAGGAAATTTTAGCATTTTGTCCTGCATTTTTTAGCTAATTTGCATGTTAGCTAATTAGCTCACACTTTTTTTTTATTATTATTTAGGCTAATCTGCACGTTAACAAGTTTGTTTTAGTAAATTCATTCCCATTTTACTATTTTGCTAGGAAGTTTTAGCATTTCGTCCGCATTTTTTAGCTAATTTGACATTAGCTAATTAGTTAACACTTTTTTTTTTTTTTTTTTTTAAATCTAGGCTAATCCACATGTTAGCTAATTTGTTTGCACGTTTTAGTATTTCGTTAGGAAGTTTTAGCATTTCGTCTGCATTTTCATGCTAACTTTTAAGCTAACTCACATTTTAGTAAATCATTCACACATTCTAAATGAACTTGTGCACATTTTAGTCGTTCAGGCGAGTTTGCACATTTTACGTAACAAGTAAAAAAAATGGGCCATTTTGGTAAATGGTACGACAATCTTCTCAACTGTCTCTTCATACATATACATCATATGTGATGTTATTCTTCTCTCCCAGACTCTGTAGCAATGCAAGAGCCTCTGGGAAGAAACTGATTCTGATCCCGATCCAAGTTCTTCCTCAGTTTTCTAACATCTGCTGACGCTGCATCTCGTCTGAAGATTGTAATCGAAGCCGTTCGTCCTTGGCTGAGCCGACGTCACGTCAACTCAATCCTCGGCTCGTTTTGTGCAACATTATGTCACTTAGGAGAAGATCTGGACGCTCTAGGAGCCAGCGTGTGGGCAGAACTTTGTGACTCACACCAGGAGGATACTGACATTCTAACAGATCGTATTAACTTATATTAATACAGATGGTAGATTCTGGGTGATGTTGCTATTTATAGCACCGCGCGGACCCAGGGGGTGAAGTGAAAATGCTTCGAATGAAGTGTGAAATATTGGAAACAATCCCGCTGCGTGTGGGAGGCGCGATGCGACATAATGTATATGATGTGACACGTAACTGACCTGGCTATTAACATGGGAGCTCCTTTAGACCACTCCTCGTGGACGGTGTCGTAGATCCACACGTCTTTGGACACTCCGTTCTCTGAGCCCCGTCCTCCCGTCACGTAAACTTTACAGCCGATGGCGCAGGCGCTGAACTCCTTCCTGGGACTGGGCAGGTCGGCTTTAGGGATAATCTCCTTGGCTTTGTGGTCCACCTGAAGAACAGACCATGGATTTGTTGCCGCAGGTCGGAATTATACATTTATTTAAGGGATGTTTTTAATAACGTCTGTATCTATCTGTCTAGTTATAGACCTATTTAGTTGTACATCTATCTAGCTGTAGATCTATCTGGTTATATATCTATCTAGTTATACATTTATCTATGTTGTTACAGATCTGTGTAGATATAGATCCATCTATGTAGTTATGGATCTACCTGGTTATGGATCTATCTATATCGTTATAGATTTATCAAGCTATAGATCTATCTAGTTATGGATCTATGTAGTTACAGATCTATTTGGTTATAGATCTATATGGCTACAGATCTATACATCAGATGTTAACTGGTCTATTTGTATTAACAACCATGAAAATCAAGTGAAAACCGCGGTAACAACCTAGTGAGTTGTAGAGAAGTGAACCAGCAGAATACGACACCTCCAGCTGGAGGTAGCATTAGCTGCTAATGCTAGCGCTGCTGACAGTGTAGGAATAACTCGACGTCGGTCCGGTTCGCGGCGGACTTTACCTGATAGATCTTGTCGCACATGAAGGTCTGTCCTCCCAGGATGAGCAGCGTGTGTCCCGCTTTGCGAGGCCGAGCGCAGGGACTGGTCACGACGCCGTCGTTCTGGAGGATTCTCTTCTTACACTGCATCGCCTCCTCCACTATCGACCTGGGGGGAGCAGAGGAA
This sequence comes from Polydactylus sextarius, assembly GCA_016801845.1. Lineage (NCBI taxonomy): Eukaryota > Metazoa > Chordata > Actinopteri > Polynemidae > Polydactylus > Polydactylus sextarius. Next base: position 23,770,033 of record CM028931.1, read on the forward strand.
ACGTGACGTCTTTTAACATTCCTCAATTCGTTGCACTTCTATTTTGTAAAATTTTTTTCCCTCAAGCGTCTCGAAAAAAAACAAGGGACCGCGAAGTCCTGGAGGGACTGAAAGGGTTAAAAAAAAAAAAAAGGAAAAAAGTTGCATTTTTTCTTGATCTAATGAGAAAAAATACGCAAGTTTTTCGCAACTTTAAACCAAATCAAAATTGCAAGAATGTAATTGTAAAGAGGGGAAAAAAAATGATGATTTGTATTTCTTTTAAAAGAGAGAGAAAAAAAAAGTTGCGATTTTCACCTAATTTGCCGAGGAGTTTTTCGCAACTTTCAGCCAAATCGACTTTTGCGATTTGTACCTTTTTAAAGATGAAAATTGCAAAAAAAAGACGAAAAAGTTGACCCGTATCTCTTTTAAAGAGGGAAAAAGTTGCGAATTTTACCCTTTCACTCCCTCCAGGATTTCGTGGACACTTTTTTTTTTTTTTTTTTTTGCGATGTTTTTAGGAATTTGGTTTGCTATGAAGCTGTTAAATTTTAGACAAAGGTCATTTCATTCCTCTTTTAAAGAGGAAAAAAAACTGTTTTTTTAAAACTCTTTTTATGACTTTTTTGCAACTCTTGACCAGTCGTCGATTCAATTCTCTTTTTCTCAAAAAAAAAAAAAAAAAAAGGTCCACGAAGACCTGAAGGCACTGAAAAGGTTTTTAAAAAAGGTGACCTACCTCTTTCAAAGAGGGGAAAAGTTGCGATTTTGACCTTTTTTAAAGAGAAAAAACTGATTTGGATTTCTTTCAAAATTAAAAGAAGTTATGATTTTACGTAATTTAACAATTTTTTTTTTTTTTTTTTTACGATTTTTACTTTTTACAAGTTTTTCGCAACTCGCAACAAAGGAAAATTGCAACAACAAAAAAAAAAATTACCTGAAAGGTAACTGAAAGGGTTAAAAAAAATGTTACTTGCCTCTTTCAGAGGAAAAAGTTGCGATTTTTACCTCTTTTTTTCTTTTAATAAAAAACGTGATTGTATTTCTTTCAAAAGACAAAAAGTTGCGATTTTTTCTCATTTAACAAAAAGTTTCGATTTTTTCCTCTTTTTTTTTGCAAGTTTATCGCAATTTCGAGCAAATCAACTTCCCCAATTTGTACCTTTTTAAAGAGGAAAGTTGTGAAAAATTGCCCGAAAGTTGCGAAAAAAAAAGTTGCAGTGTTAAAAAAAAAAATCACAAAACATTAAAACGATCGCAACTTTGCGAACTTCTCCGATTCGTGGCCGAGCGTTTACCTGCTCCTCTTGTCGGCCATCACCAGCTCTTCGCAGGCCACCGCCTCCAGCAGACATTCGGACGGCAGCAGGGCCAATCGGATCCCTCTCAGCAGCTCGGGCAAATGGTGGCGTCGACTTTCCAGGTCGTATCGAATCCACCGCAACACAGAGTTGAACACGGCCTGCGCGACGCGACGTTAACGTTAAGACTCGTGTCTATATGTTCACAGTCATCGTATAGGACGACTACAGACAGAAAGAAGAGACGGAGACAGACTCACCTGTTCGTCTTCTATCTCCAGCTCGTCGCTAAGAATCAGTTCTAGTAGTTTATCTTTAGACAGATTGTAGAAATCCTCTGATTCTCTAACCTACAGGACACAGACAAATACATTAGTTTAGTTATCATGCAAAATATATATATAAACATATATCTGACAAGACTGTGGCTCCACCATATTTTCAAAATGTCCCTCCACATATTATGGCACTTGGTAGCTGTATGCTAATGCTAATGCTAATGCTAATGCGCCAGAGCGCATGTTAACCACAACTCTAGATTACTAAGAAGGTACGAACAATTTAGTTAAAACGCGCAAACAATTTACTTAAAAACGTGTGAGCAAACTACTTAAAATGTACAAAATTAATTTGAAAATGTACAAACAATTTACTTAACGTGCGAAGAAATTACTTAAAAACGTCGGAACAATTTACCTAAAACGTGCGAAGAAATTACTTAAAAACATCGGAACAATTTACTTAAAACGTGCGAGCAAATTACTTAAAAACATCGGAACAATTTACTTAAAACGTGCGAACAAATTACTTAAAAACGTCGGAACAATTTACTTGAAAACGTACGAACAATTTACTTAAAAACGTACGAACAATTTACTTAAAAACGTGCGAACAATTTACTTAAAAACGTGCGAACAAATTACTTAAAAACGTACGAACAATTTACTTAAAAACGTGCGAACAATTTACTTAAAAACGTGCGAACAATTTACTTAAAAACGTACGAACAATTTACTTAAAAACGTGCGAACAATTTACTTAAAAACGTGCGAACAATTTACTTAAAAACGTGCGAACAATTTACTTAAAAACGTACGAACAATTTACTTAAAAACGTGCGAACAATTTACTTAAAAACGTGCGAACAATTTACTTAAAAACGTGCGAACAATTTACTTAAAAACGTGCGAACAATTTACTTAAAAACGTACGAACAATTTACTTAAAAACGTCATTTAACAATTTACTTAAAAACGTACGAACAATTTACTTAAAACGTGCGAACAATTTACTTAAAAACGTGCGAACAATTTACTTTAAAACGTGCGAACAATTTACTTAAAAACGTACGAACAATTTACTTAAAAACGTACGAACAATTTACTTAAAAACGTATAACAATTTACTTAAAAACGTATAACAATTTACTTAAAACGTATGAACAATTTACTTAAAAACGCGAAACAATTTACTTAAAAACGTATGAACAATTTACTTAAAAACGTACGAACAATTTACTTAAAAACGTGCGAACAATTTACTTAAAAACGTGCGAACAATTTACTTAAAAACGTGCGAACAATTTACTTAAAAACGTACGAACAATTTACTTAAAAACGTGCGAACAATTTACTTAAAAACGTACGAACAATTTACTTAAAAACGTACGAACAATTTAATTTATGAACAATTTAAAAACGTCATTTAACAATTTACTTAAAAACGTACTTAAAAATTTAACAATTTACTTAAAACGTATTTAACAATTTACTTAAAAACGCATTTAACAATTTACTTGAAAACGTTAACAATTTACTTAAACGCATTTAAAAATTTACTTAAAAACGTGCGAACAATTTACTTGAAAACGTACGAACAATTTACTTAAAAACGTGCGAACAATTTACTTAAAAACGTGCGAACAATTTACTTAAAAACGTACGAACAATTTACTTAAAAACGTGCGAACAATTTACTTAAACGTGCGAGCAAATTAGTTAAAACCATACGAACAATTTATTTCAAACGTAGGAACAAGTTACTTAGAATGCGCGAGCAATTTACTTAAAAAACATACGAACAATTTACTTAAAACGTACAAACAAATTACTTAGAACATACAAAGGATTTACTTAAAATGTAAATATATGTGTGTGTGTGTGTGTGTGTGTGTGTGAGAGGATGACATGTTCATATAGCTATATACACACATACACAAAACAAAACAGAAAACGACATTTATCATCTTGTGAATAAAAGCAGTCAGAGACTGTCGAGCTAAAAACCATGCAATCGTAATTAATCTTTGAGTCCCGGCGATCGTTTCTGGAAGAATTCCCTCGAGGCGTTCACGACACAAAACGTGTGTTTTTTTTCGACCTTTGACCGTCAAACACGGCCGAGCGCCGGAGCTGCTGCTGCTGCTGCTGCGTTCAACACAAACAAGCGAACGAGTGAATTAGCCGTCGATGTGATGGCTCAGCAGAGAGCAAACAAGCTTATTCAGCCTTTTGGCTCCGTGCTGTATGATGTCATTTTTTTCTTTTCTTTTTTTTTTTTTGAAATGACATACATTATAGACCCAATTAATTAAAGATTTTTTTTTTTTTTTTTTGCGGTGACGGGACGAGCCCAGTCAGCCGAATCAATTGGACGTGACGTCGGTCACGGCTGCCGGATGCTGCCTCGGCTGAAGTCTGATCCGTCGTGTGTTTCAACTTGTTGCCTTTCTTACCAACAAAGCAACGGAACAAAACTATAGAAAAACCTCGATCATTTCAGCGCATTCAACATAATGACTAGAATGTTTTAACTTGTTCGTACGAACTGCTCAAAACCAGGTACTGAAGCGTGGTTTAGTTCCAAGGTTTGACTGAAAAGTGTTTCGTTAAAATGAACCTAAAACTAGCGACTATTTAATGCGAAGAAATGACTTTAGAACGTACGAATTACTTGGAACGAAAGAACAAATTACTTAAAACGTGTGAACAAATTGCTTTGAACGTACAAACAAATTACTTAGGACATACGAACAAATTACTTAAAACGTACGAATAATTTACTTAGAATAAATCACTTAGAACATACGAATAATTTATTTAGAACGTACAAACAAATTACTTGAAACGTACGAATAATTTACTTAGAATAAATCACTTAGAACATACGAATAAATTATTTAGAACGTACGAACAAATTACTTGAAACGTACAAACAAATCATTTAGAACATACGAACAAACTACTTAGGACAATTGCTTAGAACGTAAGAACAAATTACTAAAACGTACGAACAAAATACTTAACACGTACGAACAAATTACTTAGAAAATCCAAATAAATTACTTAAAACGCATTTAAACAAAATACTTAGACATAATCCAAATTACTTAAATTACTTAGAACGTATTAGAATAAATTACTTAGAACATACTGAATAAATTATTTAGAACGTTTAAAACGCATTTAATAATTTACTTAGAATAAATCACTTAGAACATACGAATAAATTATTTAGAACGTACAAACAAATTACTTGAAACGTACGAATAATTTACTTAGAATAAATCACTTAGAACATACGAATAAATTATTTAGAACATACGAACAAACTACTTAGGACAATTGCTTAGAACGTACGAACAAATTACTAAAACGTACGAACAAAATACTTAGAAAATCCAAATAAATTACTTAGAACGTACAAACAAATTACTTAGGACATACGAACAAATTACTTAGAACATCCAATAATTTACTTAGAATAAATCACTTAGAACGTACAAACAAATTACTTAAAATGTACAAACAAAATACTTAAAACGTATGAACAATTTACTTAGAATAAATCACTTAGAACATACAAATTAATTACTTAGAACGCACAAACAAATTACTTAAAACGTATGAACAAATTGCTTTGAACGTACAAACAAATTACTTAGAACATACGAATAAATTATTTAGAACGTACCAACAAACTACTTAGGACATTTACTTAGAACATACGAACAAATTACTTAAAACGTACGAACAATTTACTTAGAATAAATCACTTAGAACATACGAATAAATTACTTAGAACGTACGAAGAAATTACTTGGAATGTACAAATTGATTACTTAGAACGCACAAACAAATTGCTTAAAACGTACGAAAAAATTACTTAGAACATACGAACAAACTACTTAGGACAATTGCTTAGAACGTACGAACAAATTACTAAAACGGACGAACAAAATACTTAAAACGTATGAACAAATTGCTTTGAACGTACGAACAAATTACTTAGAACATACGAATAAATTATTTAGAACGTACGAACAAACTACTTAGGACATTTACTTAGAACATACGAACAAATTACTTAAAACGTACGAACAATTTACTTAGAATAAATCACTTAGAACATACGAATAAATTACTTAGAACGTACGAAGAAATTACTTAGAACATACGAACAAACTACTTAGGACAATTGCTTAGAACGTACGAACAAATTACTAAAACGGACGAACAAAATACTTAAAACGTATGAACAAATTACTTAGAACATACGAACAAATTACTTAGGACAAATTGCGTAGAAGGTGTGAACAAATTACTTAGAACAAATCACTCAGAATGTATAAACAAAATCACTTAGAACGTATTAACAAATTACTTAAAAGTTGGGAGTAATTTGTTTGTACAGTCAGTCGCCTGACTGCGTGGAAACGGCGACGTTTACCGTTTCGTAGTGCAACAGACACATCCTCCACGACAGCTCGTACAGCCGTTTACACTGATGAGCGTCCGACAGCAGCATCATCCCCAGGCAGTTGGACGAGTGCAGGTTTTTTTCCAGAAAGTCGGCGGCGGCGTCCCGGATGTCCAGGAACTGCAGCATGTCGCCGGCTTCCAGCAGCGACTCGGCGTTCTCCTCGTTTATGATGATTCGGGAGGAGTAGGCGAAGTCCAGCAGGAGCTCTAAGACCTGGGCGAGAAAGTGACGCGTCATGGTTTGAAAGCGGCGCCGGCGTTAGACAACGGAGCGGCGTCGGAGCGTACCTCGGGGTGAATCCCGTCTCGGAAATTCACGTCGCTGTCCAGGCTTTCTCGCAGTCCTCCGCTGAACATGGCCTCAAAGTAACGGCTGCACGCCGCCAACACCGCCCTGATGACGCAAACGCACCACCGTGTGTGTTTAGCCAATAAATATGAGCGTTACGCGAACGTTACCGCCGCCGTTCGTTTTTTACCTGTGACATGGGAAGGAGCGGTCGCCCGCCCACAGGGTCACGTCAGTAAACATGCACTGCTTCCTCATGGCGTTGAGGTGAGTCAGGACCATGTCGGGGTGCGAGTGTTTGTGGAACAGCGAGATGTTCATGGAGCCCGTGCTGGTGCGGGATTTGCGGTTCTCGTGAACGGTGACGGACATGACGTCTCGGTCCGGAGGCTCCAGGTCGTCAGTTGGAATGAGTCCTGTCCTACGGAGACAGAGCAAGATGAGCTACAGTGTAAACGTTAGAATATGGATATGATGTTATGTTACACATCAACCATACCAGTCATCCTCACCTTCAATTAATGTAAATATACTTTATATACTTCAGCATGAACAGGTAGAAAGTAATCAACAAGACCGACTGTGACTTTGTTCTCTAGTAGAACTATAACGACGGCGGCCATGTTGAAACCAGCGATTCCCGCTGAGAGAACATTAACAGCAGAAGAAGAAACCTTCCTGTAGCCTGCTGCAGTCACTCCTGCTTGTTTCTAACCGTGTCGTGGTTTATTTTTAGTCTAATGTTATGAAGCTGCGCCGCCTCCTGGGACGTCGCGGACGACAGTTTTATTTATGTTTCTCTATGCGCTGGAAGTTTTTGTTTACACCGAGGAGCGGCTGATTGTGCCGAGGCCAGCTGGCTAACGTGACCAGAGCAGCCGGTGAAGAAGACGAGCAGGAGAAGGGGAGGGAACAAAAAGATCTGGATCTCATCGTTAGACCATGTAAGATCCCTGGGAAACAAGATGGAGGAGCTAACGGAGCTAGACCAGTTCGACAGGACAGGACAGGACAGGACTCTGGACCTGTTGGATGCTAACATTAAAGATGTATACAGTTCCTCTGCTCTCTTTCCTCTTTGGTAAGTAAGATGAAGACCTGGTTCACCTCAAACCCTGTTATGTGGAATCCTGTGACCACAAAGATGATCTGAGGACAGTTGTGAGGCACTTAAGGGCCCTGAGGTGACGCCTGACGGGCTCTGTGTGAACCGCACTGATGGTGTCTCTGATGGTATAGTAACAATCAATATCTATCAACATATCAACACTGATCTCAAGGCTCTTTACAATATTATTGAAAAGAAAAAGACAACGATTCCTAGAGAAACTCCCTGTTAACAGTGGACGGCCATCTTTGACCCGACTACAGGACAGAACAGGTGAATGTTAATGATGTGATATAGTGATATGAAGGCATGACGGTGCAGTGCATTGTGGGAGTTTGCCAGCAGTCTAATCCTATAGCAGCTTAACTACAGGAACCATGAGGAACTGTAAGATTTAACAGTAACAACAACAACCACAAGTACCATCACAACAACAATAAACAACACAACAATAACCACCACAACAACAATAACCACAACAACCGCCACCACAATAAACACCACAGCAACAACAATAACCGCCACCATGACCACCACAACAATAAACACCACAGCAACAACCACAACAATAACTGTCACAACAACAACCACCACAACAACAACAACCATCACAACAACAACCGCCACCACAATAAACACCACAGCAACAACAATAACCACAACAACACAACAACAATAACCACAACAACCGCCACCACGACCACCGCAACAATAACCACCACAACAACAATAACCACAACAACCACAACAATAACCGCCACAACAACAACCGCCACAACAACAGCAATAACCACCACAACAACAATAACCACAACAACAACCACCACCACAACAACAACCGCCACAACAACAATAATAACCACACTAACCCTAACCCACAAAACGACAACAACAACAGCAATAACCACCACAACAACCGCCACAACAATAAACACCACAACAACAATAACCACAACAACAACCACAACAACAACCACAATAACCGCCACAACAACAACAAACAACACACAACAATAACCACCACAACAACAGACACAACAACCTTTACTCTGTATTTCTCAGTGAAGACGAACAATGAAGATCAATGAATGTTCAAGTGTCAAATAAAAAGTGACAAACGTCGGGCGAAGAGTCGTGTTTCCACCTCACCGGGCAGAGCAGCAGGTCCACACCTTTATTTGATCACACATCATTCTGCACATTCAGCCTCGGCAGGCGCCTCCATATGAACTCATAAAAAAAACAAAAAAAAAAAAAAAAAACGATGACAGGGCAAGATTTATGACGCGCGCGGCCCGATGCTTTTATTACAGCAACCGTACGATAAAACTTCCACTTATATTCACTGCGAGGAAGCCACACGTGTTGCTGCGAGCGTCAGCAGCAGGGTGGAGGTGTTTGACATCTCCTGTGAACAGATTGTAGCCGTCACCGGAGCTAATGTTCTTAACCGCGTTAGCGCCGCAGCTAATTCCACTTTATTAATGTTCCCTGTCTGGATGGGATTCTGAATTGGCCTGAGGTGGAAGTTGTTGACGCAGTCAGTTTTTTTTTTTTTTTCCCTCCAGAATGAAGCGAGGAGCTGCGGCTGCTGGATTTTTTTTTTTTTTTTTTTGGCCGCTCTCCATCCATGTCCTACACCTTCCCGTTGGAGGAGAAGCAGGACTGATGGATGATGAAACACCAGTGTATCTGAACAACAGGAAGCAGCGGCGTCCATGTTTTTTTTTTTTTTTTTTTTAAATAAAAGAACACGTCCTGTTTATTTGTTAAAGGAGACAGGAAACAGATAAGACATGTTCTACGTGTTTATTTAAACAGAACAACATGGCGTTCCGTCTTCCAACACTCAAAATTCAAAATTTTTTGCGATGCTAACTGCGAAAGCGAACTATTAACGCAAATTCAACCGTATCCCTGCGAATTTTGCGCGACTAAATCGCCGCAACTTTTGACCAACTGACGCAACCCCCCACCCCGCGCGAATTTTTGAGCAATCGTGCAACTTTCATGCATTTTTGAGCAAATCGCCACAACCTTTCTGCGACTTTCGGCGCAATTTTTTTTTTTTTTTTTTCAATTTAATTTCGGACCAATCACGCAACTTTCCTGGATTTGACCAAACTGTCGCAACTTTTGACTAAAACTGCCAGCAACTGTTTTTTTTTTTCCAATTTTTTTTTTTTTTTTACAAATTATGCAACTTTCCTGCATTTTGACCAAATCGTCGCAACTTGTGTCCAACTCCTGTCGCAACTTCCCCACAACTTTCAACCATTCGATGCAACTTTTTTTAATTTCAATTTTTGACCAATCGTGCTACTTTCTTGCATTTTGACCCAATTGCCCACAACTGTTTTCCAAATTTTTGACCAATTATGCAACTTTTCTTGCATTCTGACCAAATTGTCGCAACTTTTGGCCAATTGCCACATCTTGCCCCAAACTTTTGACCAATCGATGCAACTTTTGGCCAATCATGCCAAATCATCTTTTTGACCCTGCAAATTTTTGACCAATAATGCAACTTTCCCGCATTCTGACCAAACTGTCACAACTTTGTTGTCGCAACATTTAAATTTTGCCCAATCGTGCAACTTTTCTGCATTTTGTCCAAATCAAAGCTACCTTTTCCGCAACTTTTGACCAACCAACATACGTTTTTGTTTCCAAATTTTTGACCAATCGTGCAACTTCCCTGCATTTTGACCAAATCCCCACAACCTTTCTGTGACTTTTGACCAATCGACGCAACTATTTTTAATTTAATTTTGGACCAATCATACAACTTTCCTGGATTTGACCATATTGTCGCAACTTTTGACCAAAACTGCCTGCAACTGTTTTTCCAATTTTTAACCAATTATGCAACTTTCCTGCATTTTGACCAAATTATCACAACTTTTGTCCAATTGACATAACTTTAATTTAGATTTTGCCCAATCGTGCAACTTTCCTTCATTTTGTCATCTTATTAACCTGATCAGGAGCAGGTTTTATTGTTTGTTTTGGCTTTAAATTTTTTATTTCCGTCAAAGGTCAACATCACGTCCTTTGGACCTCAGTGATTTGTTGACTCTTCTCTCTGTTCCAGATTTTCAGACTTTCAAACTTTTAACGCAAGTTCAACTGATTGCTGCGAATTTGGCGCAGCCAAATTGTCACAACTTTTGTCGAATTGCTGTAACCTCTGCCATGAATTTTAACCAACAGTCGCAACTTTCCCCTGAATTTTTCACCAACTGTGCAACTTTCCTACATTTTAAATCACTGCAACTTTTTTTAAACCATCCCTCTGAATTTTTACCAAGTGCTGCAACTTTCCTACATTCTGATCAAATCGCAGCAACTTTTAGTGTTTTTACCAACTGCCGCAACCTCTGCCATAAATTTTTACAGATTACCACAACTTTTCCCCAAATTTTTGACCAACTGTGCAACTTTCCTACATTTTGACCAAACCGCCGCAACCTTGAAAAAAAAATTGCTGGAACATTTCCTGAATTTTTGACCAATCGTGCAACTTTTTCCTAAATTCTGACCAAATAGCAGCAACTTTGTTTATCAATTGCCACAACCTCTGCCATGAATTTTTACCGACTGCCGCAACTTTCCCCCGAATTTTTCACCAACCGTGCAACTTTCCTACATTTTGAATCACTGCAACTTTTTTTCAAACCATCCCCTGAATTTTTACCAACTGCTGCAACTTTCCTACATTCCAACTAAATCGTAGCAACTTTCTGTTTATCAATTGCCGCAACCTCTGCCATGAATTTTTACCTTTCTGCATTCTGACCAAATAAGTGTTTTTACCAACTGCCGCAACCTCTGCCATGAATTTTTACCGACTGCCGCAACTTTCCTACATTCTGACCAAATCGCCACAACTTTTAGTGTTTTTACCAACTGCCGCAACTTCTGCCATGAATTTTTACAGATTGCCACAACTTTTCCCAAATTTTTGACCAACTGTGCAACTTTCCTACATTTTGACCAAACCGCCGCAACCTTGAAAAAAAAATTGCTGCAACATTTCCTGAATTTTTGACCAATCGTGCAACTTTCCTACATTTTGAATCACTGCAACTTTTTTCAAACCATCCCCCTGAATTTTTACCAACCGTGCAACTTTCCTACATTCCGACCAAATCGTAGCAACTTTCTGTTTATCAATTGCCGCAACCTCTGCCATTAATTTTTACCAACTGCCGCAACTTTCCTTCATTCTGACCAAATCACCGCAACTTTTAGACCACCAACTGCCGTTCCATGAATTTTTAGATTGCCAACTTTTCCCCAAATTTTGACCAACTGTGCAACTTTCCTACATTTTGACCAAACCGCGCAACCTTGAAAAAAAAAATTGCAACATTTCAATTTTTGACCAATCGTGCAAACATTTTGAATCACTGCAACTTTTTTTCAAACCATCCCCAATTTTTACCAACCGCAAACTTTCCTACATTCCGACCAAATCGTAGCAACTTTCTGTTTATCAATTGCCGCAACCTCTGCCATGAATTTTTACCGACTGCCGCAACTTCCCCCCGAATTTTTGACCAACCGTGCAACTTTCCTACATTTTGACCAAATCGCCGCAACTTAAAAAAAAACAAACAAAAAAAAAAAACAATTGCCAACATTTCCTGAATTTTTGACCAATGGTGCAACTTTCATGCATTTTGCCCAAATCACGACAACCTCACTTCTTTTATTTTGGTTGTAGAGACACAGGAGACGTACGATTAAATAAAAAGAGAAAGTCGTAGTAATAGTGTCCTCAATTCAAAACAAAGTGCAACCTAATAACACGCTAGTTGGTTTGTTGGTAGTGTCAGATAACGTAACACACACACACACACACACACAACACGTCTGCTACTGAGTCAGCTTCATCTATACAACAGACTGATGACTGATGAGTGAAATGATGACATCACCTGCAGGAGACAATAACAAAGAGACAGTAAAGTCCTGCCTCGGGCTGACTTCACACTGTCCAGAGACAAACAACAAACTACTGCTGGAGATGATAAACGAGCAGAAAACACTTCACTGGGAGAAGGAACAGAAGAAGTGAACATCAAGTGAAGAGTGTTTGGGAATGAGTTGTGAACGTGCGATGCCTACTGTGAAACATGGAGGAGGCAGCGTGATTGTCTGTGGCTGTTTTTCCGAGTGATGGACAACTGAGAACGACGACGTGTGGCCATTTAAAACAAGAGCAGAAAGCGGCTTGTTTGTGATTAATTTAAGCTGCGTTCTCTTTTTTATTAGCGCGTAGAAAACAAACAGTGAATGTGTCGTATAAAATGATGAATAAATATAATATAAAATCACTGATGTGGTGCACTTCCTGTTTCCTGAAAACAAGGACTAGCTACTGCATTGAAAACAAAATACAAACATTAAATTACAAAACAAAATAGCGCTCATAGCTAACGCTTAGCACCTCTAATGTTTAACGCTGCTATTGCTTAGCATCGCTAACATTCAGCATCTCTAATGTTCAGCATTCCCAATGGTTACATTTAGCATTCATTTAGCATCACTAAGACTTAGCGTCTCTAACCACTGGCATCGCTAACGCTTAGCATCATTAATGCTTAACATCACTAATATTTAGCATTGCTACTGTTTAACATTGCTAAAGTCTAGCATCGCTAATGCTCAACATCGCAAACATTTAGCATCGCTAGGGTTTAGCATTGCTAATACTAACACTAACACTTAGCACCTCTAACATTTATATAGCTAACGTTTAGCATTGCTAACATTTAGTGTTCTAACACTCCTCATTGCTAATGTTTAGCATCTCTAATAATTTAGGATTTCTAACGCTTAACATCGCAACCACTTAGCATTGCTAGGGCTTAACATCGCTAATGCTTAACATAGCTAACATTTAGCATCACTAACACTTAGCACTGCTAACGCTAAGCATCACTAATGCTTAACGTCACTAACGTTTAGCATTATTAACACTTAGCATCGCTAACGCTTAGCATCTTCTAACGCTTAAGATTGCTAACATTTAGCATCTCTAATATTTAGCATTTCTAACGCTTAACATCGCAAACACTTAGCATTGCTAGGGCTTAACATCGCTAATGCTTAACGCTGCCAACATTCAGCATCAGTAGCGCTTAGCACTGCTAACACTTAGCATCACTAATATTTAGTATAGTATAGTTAAACCTTAGCATCTCTAACATTTAGCATTTAGCAACTACCGCTTAACATTTCTGATACTTTACAATGCTAGCGCTTAGCACCTATAACGCTAATGCTTAGCACACCAGAAAAACAACAACAACAAAGCATAAAATTGCAAAATACTAAAAGTCTTTAAAAAAAGGAAACGAAAAGAATCAAGAAAAACGCTGAGAGCTGTTAATGAACCTTGTTTTTCTTTAGGTGCATTCAAACTTGAGACTGGTAGTATACGTGAATACACACACACACACACAAATGAGTGACCCGGGGCAACAGGTCCAGCGGTGCAGGTATGCTAGCGGTGGGTAAACACACTGACTACCCTCTCCTTCAGTCTATTCACTCACTCTGTTGATATTCTGCTGGTGAGCTGAACACTATCGACTGTGTGACTGACTGACTGAGGAGTAAATGTGAAGCAGCGGTCCATTGACGCCACGGCTCGTTACAACTTCGCCCTCGAAACGTTTTCACACGATTGGCGACGTCCCAATCGGCGCAAACGGATATTTTTAATATCTAGTATGTGCTGATGCAATGTGCTTAAAGTGGTCTCAAACACCAGAGGAGTGCTCTACAAATGGACTCCATTTACAGTCAAGTACCTCATTAATAAATGACGACGCTTGTCCACAGCTGCTAGTTAGCATCCAGCTCCTGCTTGTTTAGCGGATGCTTCTTCTCTCTGATCACCCACGGGTCTAATAGATTTTAGCATCTTCAGACGCATTGACGACATGTTAGCTTGACGCAGCAGAAAGGTTGTTGCTGCAAACAAGAACAACAGCAGCAGCAAACAACCCAACCCCTAATGTCCCCCGCATTTAGCCTACGCAATGCTAACTCTCGTGCCGCTAACTCTTACGACGCTAACAAAGATCTCACAAAGCACGCGATATCCACAAGACCTCTTCCGTGTTAGCATCCTGTTTGCTAACCTAGCCAAGATAACATAAAACAATGGAAAATAAAATAGAGACATTAAATTACAAAACAAAATAGCACTTATAGCTAACGCTTAGCACCTCTAATGTTTGACATTACAATTGCTTAGCATCACTAACATTTGACATCTCTAACACTTAACGTTGCTAACATTTAGCATCACTAACGTTAAGGATCTCTAACCCTTGACATGGTTATCACTTAGCATCGCTAACGCTCAGCATCGCTAACGCTCAGCATTACTAACGTTTATCTAATGCTTTATATCGATAACATTTAGCATCTCTAACACTTAACATTGCTAATGCTTAATATCAGTAAGGCTTAGCATCACTAACATTTAGCATTGCTAACACTTCACACTTCACGGAACGTTTAGCATCTGATGCTTAATATCACTAACGTAGCATCTATAACACTTAACATCACTAATGCTTAGCATCTCTAAATTTCAGCATTTCTAATGTATTGCTAACACTTAGCATAGCTGATGCTTAACGTTGCTAACCACTAGCATTGCTGATGTTTAGCATCCCTAACACTTAACATCATTAACACTTAGCATCTCTAAATTTCAGCATTTCTAATGTATTGCTAACACTTAGCATAGCTGATGCTTAACATCGCTAACGCTTAACATTGCTAACGTTTAGCATCACTAAGGTTAAGGATCTCTAACCCTTGACATGGTTAACACTTAGCATTGCTAACGCTCAGCATCGCTAACATTTTAAATTACTAAGATTTAGCATCTCTAACGCTTAACATTGTTAACGCCTAACATTGATGAGGGTTATCATCGCTAATGTTTAGCATTGCTAACACTTCACATTCCTAACATTTAGCATCTAATGCTTAATATCGCTAACATTTAGCATCTTTAACATTTAGCATCTTTAACACTTAACATCACTAATGCTTAGCATCTCTAAATTTCAGCATTTCTAATGCATTGCTAACACTTAGCATAGCTGATGCTTAACGTTGCTAACCACTAGCATCACTAATGTTTAGCATCATAACACTTAACATCATTAACGCTTAGCATCTCTAAATTTCAGAATTTCTAATGCATTGCTAACACTTAGCATAGCTGATGCCTAACATCGCTAACGCTTAACATTGCTAACGTTTAGCATTGCTAACGTTTCGCATCGCTAACGTTAGGGATCTCTAACCCTTGACATGGTTAACACTTAGCATCGCTAACGCTCAGCATCGCTAACACTTCACATTACTAACGTTTCGCATCTAATACTTAATAACGCTGACATTTAGCATCTTTAATGCTTAACATTGCTAATGCCTAACATCAGTAAGGCTTTGCATCGCTAACGTTTAGCATTGCTAATACTTCACATTGCTAACGTTTAGCATCAAATGCTTAATATTACTAACATTTAGTATCTCTAACACTTAACATCACTAACCACTAGCATTGCTAATGTTTAGCATCCCTAAAGCTTAACATTGCTAACACCTAGCATCTCTAACGCTTAAGATAACACTCGTCCAAAGTATGTACTAAACACTGGAGGGTAACATGAAAGCAACATACAAACTGATTCAGTCTGCAACAGAACTACAGCTCAATAGACTGACTTAGACAACAGAACTGTTGTGAAAAAGACAACGAGGTGAACGACCTCAATCCTGTAGAGAATTCTAAAAATCTGATCCCCGAAAGCTGAAAGAGCTCGAGCAGTTCTGCAACAGAAGAGCGGAGGCTGGTGGGAGGATAATGTTAAAGGTTTCTTTTCTAAAATACTTTCATTTTCAATGAAAAGTTTGAATCAGACACTAGAAACGAGTTGTGTTGGTAGGTCAAACCTAAGACCAAAGCTTCCCGTGTTATAAAAGAAGCTACGTCACCATGGTAACTGATGGTGGTCAGGAGCAGGTTTTATAGTTAATCAGACATAAACAGCCCTGACTTCTCACTGATCATCATCGTGTCCTTTGGACCTCAGTGATTTGTTTACGTGTGTCACATTATCAGCTGAGGGAAACGTTTCAGGTCAGAAATGAATCATTAGGACCGAGTCCATGTTGTGATTATAGGACTGAAAATTACCATTCATGTGTTTATTTTGCTTGTTTTTTAATTTTGACTTGTTGCCGCAACTTTATTGCAACCACACGCTTGACGAGATCGCAAAACTATGCTTTGTTTCCGCAACTTTACCGCAAAAAACGCACTTTTAAAAAAAAACTTGCTTCCACCACTTTATTGAAGCAAACAAAAAGACTTAAAAATAAATAAATAAATCCCGCAACTTTACTGCAACAAAAAACTTAAAAAATGTAGTTGTGTCTTGCTCTCGCAACTTCACGGCAATAACGACAACAACAAAATCGCAATTTTGCCTTGCCCCCGCAACTTTATTGAAATAAACCCTAAGAAAAAATACAAGTTTGCCTTACTCCTGCTTTGTTGCAAACGAACCACCTAAATAATAATCACAATTTTGACTTGCTCCCGCAACTTTATTGCAACCAAAGCTTAGGTCGGTAAACTTTTGCCGTTAATTTTAACACTTTGCGTCGTCTTTTTTTTTTTTAAAGCTGATTAACGACGAAGCATCACGTTACGAGTCACGAACGTTCCGTTACAGACAAAACAAAGACGTTTTTGTTCCCGAACCGGCGACAAACAATAGATGAAATGAGTGAAATCACATCTCGCTGACACCACAGCTAACAACCTCCATGTTACCGAGCAGGTTTGACTTGTGCACGCGGGCGTTTGTCAAACCCCTCGCGGGGCCAACTTACCACCACAGCTACCGCTAACGCGCAGCTAGCAGCTGTTAGCTTCCGAGGCTAATCAGTTGCGGAACAAGTTGCGGCAGCTTCATTTTTTTTTTTTTTTTTTTTTGCCTTTTTAAACGAAGCAAAAACGACCGGTTCCGGTCAAAGGAGAAACTCTTTTGAGTGTTTAACTGATAAATGCTGACGGTAAACACACATACACACAGTGTGTACGTGTGTGTGTGTGTGTGTGTATTCAAACACACGTATCGGTATTTTCAGTAAACAAGTTGAGCTCTAAGTCCACACGGTTCAACCGCCACACCGGGACCGAACCAGACCAAACCACCGCGTCGACACTTCATGTCCTAATTCAGGACTAAATAAAACGTCCATAATGTTCACTACAGTTCACTATCCGTCCATTTAACAGCGGCGTGTGTCTAAAAATGTATTAAGCCGCGTTCGAAAGCAATATAAAAAAAAGAGAGAGAGAGAGAGACAAAAACGAGACATAGAAATGATAAATTACTCACAATATAACGCGGCCAGGTTGTGAAGTTAAACCCAGAGAATAAACCGCCTCAGCTCCGCGGATAAAACCATCTTATCTCAGTGACAATAGCCGGAGTGAGACTCAGCTTCCCCGCTCGTCTCGTTCCTGGGAAGAAAACATTGAAGAGAGAGAAAGAGAGAGGAGGAGGAGAGGGGTGGGGCGCAGGGAGGCAGCGACCAATCGGGTTCGAGCTCGGCGTTGATTGACGTTTGGGTCAAGCAATCAAATGACACGCTTTCACGTAAGACAGACCTCTCGGCTAATCGACCTAAAAGAACAAACCGGAGCGATTTACCGACGTTTGTTTAAGCCAATCAGAATCCTCCTTTTTTAAATATACATATATTCCAAAAGCAGCGCCGGGTGGAGAAACGAGAACATGATTCTTGGCTTAAAATTGACCAATTGTTAGACCGAGCATGGTTATATAAATATCTAACATCATATGATATTAGCATGTGAGTGTGACAGGATTAAAGAAGCATAAATTAAATATGAATTCACACTGTAAATCTACTCTAATATATTAATGGAGTATTGTTTTTCTTCCCTCCAAAAACTGATCAATGCTCATTTCAAAGTACACACACGTTAGCCGGGCCAGCGTACATTTAGAGGCACAATCAGGTAGCTGGTATAGTGTCCAGGAACATCTGTATCCTGTATGGAGTATAGAAGTACCCAAATCGGACGTACCCGACCAGACATAGTGGTGGTGGGCAATGTGCAGAAGAAGGCGGTGGTGATAGATGTGGCGATACCAGCTGACGCCAACATCAGAATGAAGGAACATGAAAAGGTTCCTTTTCATCTATCTATCTATCTATCTATCTATCTATCTATCTATCTATCTATCTATCTATCTATCTATCTATCTATCTATCTATCTATCTATCTATCTATCTATCTATCTGTCCGTCTGTCCGTCCGCCCATCCATCCATCCATCCATCCATCCACGGTTTAAACTTTCTGACAAACAGCAGGACACTACCTCCAATAAACAGTAGAAGAAGAAAAAAATGTAATAGGTTTTGATCATCTCTCCATCCATCTATGGTTTAAACTTTCTGACAAACATTAAGATACTTCTTCCAGTAAACAGTAGAAGTGTTATGTAGAAGAATATGTTTTGCCTATCTGTCTATCTATCTATCTATCTATCTATCTATCTATCTATCTATCTATCTATCTATCTATCTATCTATCTATCTATCTATCCGTCCGTCTGCCCACCCATCCATCCACGGTTTAAACTTTCTAACAAACAGCAGGATACTACCTCCAATAAACAGTAGAAGAAGAAAAAATCTGAATGTTTTGATTATCTATCTATCTATCCATCTATCTATCTATGACAAAGTAGTAGGATACTACTTCCAATAAACAGTAGAAAAAGAAAAGGGAATATGTTTTGTATCTATTGATTCCTGAGTATCCCATAATATAAAATCTTCACAAAAATCTGCACCAACCCCTTCACTTTTAAAGGAAACTTTTAATATTGTATAAATGTGGTAAAAAAAAGCATCTGAATTCTCTCAATCTTTTAGAGCTTTGTTAGAACTTTGTCGCGTTCTACACATAACACGCGAGTTTAATCTAATTTTCCATTTTCCTTGTGTTCTTGTTGTATCTGCATTCTTTTACTTATTCATTCAGAAATTAGAGGGACCATTCTTCTTTTTCCACCGTTTCCACACAAAACTACAAATGAAAGACCCTTAATTTGACCCTGCCTTGAATTTTTATGAAAGCAATTGAGCCAGCGGCCTCCAAGAACAAGAACTGCATCTATAGAATCCAAAACCGATCATGAACGCACCCCCCAAATGTGGGCGGAGACTAGATTTTGATCCCCCGAAACTGCAACCCCATTGGAGGGTCAAGGATAAAACCTCTCACTTGGAGATGAACCAATAATAAAGTTGACTAATGAGCCAAAAAAAACACAACAACTCTATCATCCCGCAAGTCCAATATTTCACCAAAACTAGTCTCAAATTTTATTCGTACCTCCAATGACCCAGTGGATTCACATGTTCGTGTATGAGAAGTAACGGATCCCTTGTTTTTTTCCTTTGGGGCGTTCTTGATCACATCATATTTCCTGCACTAATCATGGTCAAAGTAGATTGGTCTGTTGCCCAGATGGATTTTCCCCAGTCCTCCATCTTCCTTTTCCAGGATTCTGTTGCACTTTCAGTCCAAAAACTTGAAAACAGATTTGTTTTGGTCGGATCCGTCGGATGTATCCGGTGTCCTTCTACACAAAACTTCAACTCTATTAGCATGCAGCTTATACTTTATGTATCTTTATTATATTATATTATATCATTTATGTAGAAGCACTTACTTAAATGAAAGATCGCAAACAAGCAAAGTAAACAAGAGTCAATGGGTCTTCTACTCACCCTGCCCTACATCTGGGAAACTATTCAACCACAGTGCATCACATTATATCCTATCCATCCATTAGCTACGCCGCTCGTCCCTTGAGGATTGTGGGGGGGGGGCAGGAGTCAGTCCCAGTTGACTGAGGGTGAGGTGGTGCACACCCTAAATAGGTCACCGCTTAATCACAAGGTCAACTTACATAGAGAGACAAACATTCACACCTACGGGCAATTTAGAGTCATCAATTAACCCGACCTGCATGTCTTTGGACTGTAGACTTTGGACGCCACCGTCATGGGGCATTTACTTTCCTGACAAGTCTGGATTCTTCACTTCAGTTTGATATTCTGCATTTTTCTAAAGTTTACACACCATGAAAAGGAAGCGCACGTATTGATCGCTAACTCCTTCATGTCTTCTGTTCAGGAGTCTGGTCAATGTGGTTGTGAAATACTCCAGGATTCTAAAAGCATCATGTGGTTATTAGTACTACACGTGGACACACACTGTATTAGTTAAGTGGGCAGCGAATAAAATTACGACAAATATCGTACGACGTGTTCTGTTCGTTATCGCCAGCTTTCAGATGAATTCAAGTAGTCGCCTCTCCGGTTTTAAGGGTCACAAAAGACATATTCTGTCACACCAGGAGTTTAATAATGAATAATGCAGCGGATGATTCAGCCTGAGCAATGAGGATATGTCCGAAAGGAGTGGAGTTTCATATTTACAAATGAATAAAATGTGACTGTCATCTGACAGAAACTAGTGTTGTTTTACAACTGTAGCCCAACTAGCTCCACCTCCCGTGGTGTTTCCAAATAAAGATAGATAAACTGAATTAAAGGATGATGTATTTGACAGGGTGAGGGAATCTATATGGCTGTGACATGACCTGTATCTTTATCTATATAAAGTGGCGATGAAGGAACCACTAGTGGATGTTGTGGATACTACATACAGCAAGATACTACTTCCAATAAACAGTAGAAGAAGAAAACAACGGGATATGTCTTGATTATCTATCTATCTATCTGTCTGTCTGTCTGTCTGTCTGTCCCTCTGTCCATCCATCCGTCCTTCCATCCATGGTTTAAACTTTCTGACAAACAATAGGATACTACCCCCAATAAACACTAGAAGAAGAAAAAAATGTAATAGGTTTTGATCATCCATCCATCTATGAGTTAAACTGTCTGACAAACAGTAAGATACTTCTTCCAATAAACAGTAGAAGAAAAAAACTGAATGTTTTGATATCTATCTATCTATCTATCTATCTATCTATCTATCTATCTATCTATCTATCTATCTATCTATCTATCTATCTATCTATCTATCCACCCATACATCCATGGTTTAAACTTTCTGACAAACAGTAAGATACTACTTCCAATAAACAGTAGAAGAAGAAAAAATGGAATATGTTTTCTATCTATTTTCTTCCCAGCTGATGAACCAGTTGATGATGCTACGTCTTCCTCCTTCCTATCACTCCTCTCACAGAACTGTCAGTCCTGTTATTTCCACCATGATGACTTTATTTCCTCCTTGGGACCAAATCACCACATCTGGTCTCAAGGTCATCGCCACACAAGGTTTGTAACAGGTTTTTTCTTGTCTGCTTGTCTGTTTGCTTCTCCCTGTCAGTCTTTTCTAAAGGTGACAGATCCGCAGCGGCACAGGGTTCTGACTGGACGCTTCTTTCTCTTTTTCTTTGCTCTCGGACGTCCGCTGATGTTGTCAACACCCTGTCAGGACGCCATCTGTACCTCTGCTGCGTCGGGGCCATTTTTCGGAGGGTCCTCGCTCCTTGCTCGGCCCCCACGTGTGAAGGTTGAGCGGCGATGGAAAATTCAGCTGCAGCTTTTTTTTTTTTTTTTTTCTTTTCAGTCCGCGATGCTCCTCCACCTCGTTGAAGCACCTTGAACTACTTCCTCTTGAATTTCTTCGTCTGCGAGACTTCAGCCTTCTTCTTGGATCTTGCGCGAGGGAGTTGGAGTCTGAATTCAATCCAGTTGTCTTCAATTCAATTTTGTCAGATTCGATGTCCTGGATAAATGAGAATCCCCACAGACTTCCTGTACCTTGGCTGTCTTCTCCGAATGGTTTGACCGTCGAAGACGCTTCTACTTGAAGAACTCTGTAGTTGAATGTTTTGAAATACTCACAAAACTGTAGCCTGGCATTTCCTGATTTGCAATTTACTGTTACTTACCAGCGACACATGCATCAATACCAATGATTCTGGATGATATTAAATATTGGCCGATATACGCATCATCCCGGCCAATTCATCGGGGAGCTCAGATCAAATGATCTCCATTACAGAGGTTCAGATTTCATCCTTGACTTTGGAAACAGCAGTTGGCAAATCATTCTCACCACAAAGGTCCACTTAGCTGTTCCAGAGCTGATGGTTACATCACATGATCTTCATTAGCAGATGGAGTTTGTCCATTTGTCAGAGAATTGAGAGATCTTCATTTTTTTTGCCGGGTCCTTTCCTTTCCAATCTCAGGACAACATCATTTTTAAACACGTTCAGAGCTTTCACTTTGTATTACTTAAGCTGAATTTATTTTCTCCGGAAAAAAAAAAAAAAAAGACAAGAATCTTGTCGTGTCCCTTTGTAAAACAGGAAAGCAGAACAGTGACAGATTGATCTTTTTTTTTCTTGTCCAGGGTTTGATCCAACATGGATTGGGAAACTAAAATAAAATAGATTTATTAAACTCTGAAAACTCCAACGAACAAGTTTTCAAATGTGAGGGAAGGAAGATTGTGTGTGTGTGTGTGTGTGTGTGTGTGTGTGTGTGTGGGGGTAAAAAAGTACAACGGTGGCATCAACCCAAACCTAGTCAAGTAGACAAAGATGTAAAACATGATAACGAGTTGTTATGTTTGCCGAGGAGCAAGACTCCGCTAACTTGTAGCGTTACGAACATTTTTATTTTTATCGTTTTTGTCCAAAAGACTTGCTATGCAAGTGATTGGGGCACCAAGCTAGCTTGAAGATGTTGCTATTTTAAGCCAATTAAAGTAGCTCCACACTTCCTTGCTAGTATAACAAAGGCCCTGACATTTAAACTTTGTAAATAAACACATCGTTTATTAAAAAGACTTTTTCACAGGTAGGACCTAGCGGTAGTTTCCGGTCTCCGCCGTGTTGAAAGTAAGTCCGACAAGTCGAGAACGGACCAAGAACAAAATAATTCTGTGCAAATTTTCATAATGCAAGAGGCTAGCAGAGTTTTGCTTAACAATTCGTTATCCATCCATCTGCAACCCCTTTATCCTCAAGGAAACCAGAGCCGACCCGGGAGTGGAACCCAGGACCTTCTTGCTGTGAGGCAACAGCACTAACCCTCGCGCCGCCGCGTTGCACAGCTCATTATCGCATTTTAACATATCCAAAAATCATTTTACACAAAAATTCTCCTTTAATACCCGCACTTGTTCTCCCAACGGTCAGAAAAGTCGAGTGTGGAACGATGGACACTTCTCACCCTCAGTGACGCCATCTTGGCTACGTAGCGGAAGAGGAGGGATTTTAGCGTCATCGCTACCTTTTGCTTTACATTAAATTGTTCCTGCAGTAAGTATAGGGGTTGATTTGGAATATTTGTTGTCCCCAAAATACCCAGTACCCCTGCGAAATTGATATTTTTGATATTTTTTTGAGGGTTACCGGGTCTTCATTGGGTGGGTATTGTTACCCCCTAGTACTCCATGTAATTCGAGTTATGCTAGTAAGACTTTCATTATTGAAAACATAATGGTCCAATCCGTTGGGTGGCAATTCAGCTTTTAATAAAGAGTAGAAAAAGAAGAAGTTGAGATCATCATTTCCGTTAAGTGCTCAACGATTTTAGGCCGCGTACTCTGTCGAAGTACGGGCAACTACATGGAAGTGCACTAACGGAAATATCCAATTTAAGGCAACTTTCCACAAAAGCCTTCTGATTGGCCGGCCTGGATGATATGGGGAACCAATGAAGCATCTTGCAATCATCTTTTTCAACCATAACTGTACATTGAGTTCAGAAAATATCCATCAAACATAAATTACTTGTGTGATATCAGTCCATTTGTTCAGCGTGGAGGAAAAATATAGATTAATGGTAAAGATAAAAGTCTGCCATAAATTACTAGAGGACTGGTTGAGATTCCATGGACGTGCGCGGCGTAATAACAGCCCATGTCGTCCTCCTGTTGCGCCCCTTGTCATAGTGACCTTATTACTGCTGGTGCTGAATACACAGCTGTGTCGTGTCACGCCTCGCTCCTGGACGAATGTTGCAGCGTTATCAGACCTTGACTCTGGCCTCTTTTTTCCCTTCAGGGCTGCTGGTTGTTGTTGGTGTTGTTTTTCTTCAGGATCAGATAACTTTTCTCATGAAAACAGACTCGGCTTACCTTTGAATCGTGAATCCCGAAAAGCTTCGCGGCCTTTAAATTTATGACAGAAGTTGAATGAATGAGGGCAGGGCCGGTTCGTTCATGGGGGCGATTTTCAATTCATTCTCTATGGGACGTTAGCGCCCATCAACAACGCTACCTCCCCATTAAAATGATAAAAGATAATTAATCAAAATTGATTACTCATACAGTGATCTACCTGTATATCCACTTCCTGGTCGCGGGGCCCATGACCTGAGACTGCTCTCTCGTTGGCTCCACCCAGTTCCTATTTATCGATTGTGATTGGTTCTCAAATACCCGTCAATCAAAACACATCCCGCTGGGGCCGAATGTCACAGCGTTGACGGATGCAACCGGATACAATTTGTTTCGGAATTGCTTTCATAGAGGTACACAGGACGAAAACACAGGATAAACGACCCCCCACAAAAAAAGGGCACCCCCCCTAAAAAATTTTAGTACCAGTTGCCACTGAATGAGGGGTAGCATACACAGGAGCGTATTTTTGTGGTGACTGTTTCTTTAACGTCAACAACAGCCTGCTGTTAGTGCTTTTAAAATATTCCTTTGGCCTTTAGAGCTAGAGCATAAACACTACAGTGCATCACATTACTGTCTAAAACTTTGAAATGTGACTTTGGGAAGTTGGTAGCGCACGGACATTAAGCTCTTTATGGAAATGATTCATTATTTAAAGACAGACGGGAAGATAATGCAGTTTTTTTATGACCGCATGGTTTGTTCCACCACATGACACATGATAATTACACGATGTTATCAATCTGTTGACAGGTTCTGTTTATTAGAAGCAGTTCAGATCAGGATTACTGGATTACTCGCTTTGGAAGACTGGTGTGTGAAAATCTATATAAGACTGACCTCTGGTGGTGATAGAGTGAAATACACCACCTGCTGAAACTGATCATTGCTCCGACATCCATTCATCCAGGTCACTGCAGCCAACGTAGTTGAATCTGAGGCAAATGGACTGTTTTAAGATCAGATTTCTATGTTCTTCAAACATGGTTCATCCCAAAGTCGGTACACCTAATTCCCAAGAGGAGCAGCATGGGTTTATGGTTTATTAGATCAATTTAATGACCTCTACATTGAACAAACAAACCCTGAACAAACGCAAGGAGATCAAACTCCTAAAACTATTACTAAGGTTGCAAGTTGAAAACTTTCCATGGGAATTAACGGGAATAAAATGGGACTTATCAAAGTTGAAGGTTAGGAACATATATATAGTTGGTAGAAAAACATATTGTAGCATAATCTTGGATAAAACAATCAGAGTGAATGTGAATACAGTTGAGTATAATATGCTATTCCTCAATCATAGGAACGAAGGACACTTCGTCGCAAAAGCAAGAAAACGTGATCATTTGATGAAGATTTGTTTTTGTCGATCGAGAAAACGTAATCGATTCGTTTGCAGATAAACTCGCAAAGACGGACTTTTCAAGCACGTAGCGGTGCGCAGCTCGCCGTACGTCGAGTTGCGTCGACAATGAAACCGTTCCATCGCATCGACACGCGTCGTTCCCGTTAATTCAACTAGTAAGTAGATGCTCTAAAACCAGAGGTCCAGGTTCGAGTCCCCATGTTTATATTTATGTTGGTATAAGACTGGTATATATGTTTACCGCCTGTGACACTACATGATGCTCTTCTTGATCTTGAAAACTCGGTAACCAATGAAAAACCAGCTTCAACACAATGACACACTAGTTAAAGTCAACATGGCGGCCACGGAGGAGCTACACATACGTCGTCGGAATCATTAATCTGATTGGTTGGTGGTTGTAGCTCTGTCCATTAGCACACAGAAGCATTTGATAGACGCCCGTTGATCCCGCCTCTGAGAACTTCTCGTCTATGGGACCTTTGCCAGACCAAGCTCCGTCTACGAGCTTGGTGCCAAAGCCGGGCGAATAAATTCCCCAAATTCCCATAATACCTGTGGAAAGTACCAATTTGGTATATTTTCAGAATTCCCTAACTATAGATTCCATGGAGAGTTTCTAGACAAGGAACGCTCAGATGGACACACGATAGATGGTTTGACAGGTGAAAAAAGAGAAACCATCACTGAACAAAGGAGACCCGTAACAACACCTGTCCTCCGATTACTTCGATTCCTTCCTGGAAGACTTAACAAAACGTCAACCACAGGTTAGGGTGTGAACACTTGAACTTAGATGACTTTAGCAACTGTTGTTACGGTTCCCTAATGACTGCTGTTAACACATTTTGGACATTAGATCTCTGGCATCCACCCACAGAGAATAAGAGTCCACCAGTCTCCATCAGAACTGAAGAAGACGCTTCAACACTCCAGTTGCCTTAGACCCACCTATACGTAATCAAATATCAAGTATCAAGTATGAACTTTATTGTCAAATATGCCATATATGCAAGACACACAACATGAATGAAATTCCTTGTTCCGTTAACAAGACGAGGTAGAGTTTGGAGTTGACTTGCAGGGCGGGGACGCCATGCAGGCGCCGTACCACACCAACGACGTAGCCAGTCAGGATGCTGTTGCTAACCTTCTTGCACTGTTGAAAGAATATTCCATATTTGAACCATATTTGACCCAGAGGGGATCATAGATGGATGAAATGAAAGATAAAACAGAATCCATGTTGGCTTGAGCTCCCGATATGTTTTGTCCCTCCAGGATTTATATTTGTACGTAACCACTTATAAGTATTTACATTCAGAATGACAGTGTCGCCTCCGCGTAATGAAATGTGTCAGCAATTTTCCACCTTTTTCCCTGCCCACTTCCCTTCTATTGATTCCAAGTAAATTAGTCGGGCAAGTCATTTTCAGACCTGAAGGATCTAATCTCACAAAGTGCCAAAGTGTGTGATTGATTCTCTATGTAATCTTCAAAGATCAGACTCAAAGCCAGAGCGAAAAAAAAAGCAGGAAAGTGCCTCTGGGGTCGCACTATGTGACGATCTGCGATCAGACGTCTGTCGGTGTCTTGGGATGTGATTATACATGTGGACAGTTCTTCCGTTCAAAGACAAGGCCCGAAGTCACCGTTGTACATCTTTGTGCCTCATAACGATGAACCAGCGAGAACGAAAAAAAACAAAGAAACGACACAAATTATTCATGTACTCGTGTCGCTGCCGAAAAGTTGGACGACTTTTGATCTTTCGCGAGTGTCCGTGAGTATTGATGGTGGACTTCCAAATTTAGACAACTACTTTCGTCTACAGTAGAGTGCAACGCGGTAGAATCTAAAAACGCCCTCGGATGGTAGATCGGCGTCCACTCTTGACTCGTCACTGGTTCTTGAGGTTTCTTCCCGCTCAGAAAAGTAGTTTTCCCTCCATTGTTTGCCAGCGCTGCTCATTGCGGGAACTGGCAGGGTTTTAATTCCTACAATATCGCGAAGCTCTTTGAGATAAATGCACAATTCCTTGAATATGTGGACCATAAATTGTCAAAATCATTTGACATCTTTGAACAGGCTGGTCGTTGATCTGGGTGAGGAAACTACAGTTTAGCCTTTAGGTTAATAAGGTGAAAAAGAACACAAATTATTGTGTATGATCCATATTATGTGCATGCCAAATGAAATAAGACACAAGTCGCACAAGTGAATTTTGAACGGATTTTGTTCTGACAGAAGCAAAACAAAAGATACAGATCACATTGACGTTGCAGTGACCGGTTGTTCGCGAATGGTTTAAGTTTTCATTTCTGTGGTCAAACAACTCTAAATTGTGATGATAACAGTGGTTTCTTACGCTAAGCGGTGATCACTCTGTGATTTTACTGTGTTTTCAACGAGGCACGCTGGGACTCTTCTAAGATTTTTGAAACTTTAGAAGTCTATAAAGTTTGCTGTTCAAAACAGGAGCTCTTCAAAAATAAAAGCACAATTCTATTAACAGGAAAATGTATTCATTAGCTCAAGATAAATACGTGAAGCAAAAAATATATATATATATATTATTCAATAGACTGTGCGTTCGTCTAACTATCAAAAAGTAGAAAGTAGAAAGTATTCCCTTTAATTGTTGATCTGTCCGTTGACGATGGTCAAACCGTTTCGTTTCTCGCTGAGCATCTCCAGGTGAGGGAACAGGCAGTTCTTCACGCACGTTTGACCGTCGCCGGCGTCGTCGTCGCCGTCATCGTCGTCGCCGTCGTCCTCCTCAGCGCTGCCCATGTTGTCGTTGACGTCCGAGTCCAGGTCGGCGCCTTTGAACTTGGGACGGTACGCGGAATACTCGATCTCCTCGACGCACGGAGGCTCGTCGTCTTCAAAGCAGCTAGAGAGGAACGGGAATTCAAATGTCAGTTGAACCGAAACATCAAGAATGTACGTCCGTTTCAAACATCGCTGCATTTATACTCTCCGTGCGTACTTTACGTTGGCATGGTTGTTAAGCAACGTATCCACTAGAGGGCAGTGCGACGGTGAAGGAAATCACAGCGCATGTTTCTAACCACGGAATGCTTGTGCGTTTCCGATTCGGCGTTCCCGAGCCCGGCGCGCCCAATCCCCTTTTTTTTGCCGGATGACGGATCATTTTTTGCCGGATGCCGGATCAAGGCGTAGCAATTCGCACGAAAAGAAGATCGTGCGGGACAGGAAGTCGCACACAACAAACTTGCATTTGCATCCAATCTACTTGGTGACAGATCATTTTATTTCCTTCGGAAACTTTTGCCGACTCGGCGCTTATTATTTGTACGCTGAGTCGACAAAACGGTGATCAATAGAAATTGAACCTCCGGAGTACTCAGAGATGAATCTTCTGAGTTTCTCTAAAAATGAAAAAGAGACGTCACTTTGTAAAATTTAGAGAGAATAACCGATGTTCGAGAATAAGGAAACACTGGAAAATAAAGAGAAACATTGGAATTGAAGTTCTTTTTCCAGGAACTTTGTCAACTACGAAGTCACTTTGATCAAACCGTACATATCGCGGGTTCTTTTGCGGTCGCCTTACTTGTGAGACTTGTGGTCCAGGATGTTGTTACCCACGTCCATGTGGTTGATGAGTCTCAAACTGTAAAGAGTCTTTATGTCTTTGGTTACAGACAACAGACCGTGGCAGAACTTCGCCCCCATCTCCTGCAGCTCCTTCGTTCCGACCTGCAGACCCTGAACACACCAGGTTTGATTCCCTTAATCGGAGCGAAAATCGGAGCCTTTGAGCCCATTTTACACACTCCAACACACAGACCTTATATATTCCCTGGTCACAACCGTTATAAGTGCTCTCCATGGTGTAGCTCCTCAGAACGCCCATCTCCCTCCAGACCACCACTCTGGCCGTGGCAGCGCGAGACTTCTCCACCTGAGCAAATACAGGAAGAAAACACGTCAAGCTCATAAAATATAAATGAAACTTAAAAACACAGACACCATATATAATAATGATGGTGCTGGATGGCAGTGATGAGATGACAACGTCATAAGAGTGGGTGATGAATAGTGATATATTGAGGAATAGGGAGATGATACTGATCCTTCAGCTGGTTTGTTCTATTATTGAGAAATATGAAAGATACTTCCAGTTATGATCATAATTTAAAGTCATATTCTTTTTTTTTTTTAGATGAGTGATAGTTCAGTTAATGAAATGACTCATTACATTAACTGTAATCGTTATTATTTTATTACCAAATAGTTGCAGCTGTTGAACGCAAAGGCTGGAGCGATGCGATCCAGGGTCTTCTGAAGGGTCTGAAGATGGATAGATGGATGGAAAGACCGATAGACAGATCAATAGATCGATCAATAAATAGATATATAATCAAATATATATTCCGTGTCTTTTCTTCTTCTACTGTTTATTGGAAGTAGGATCCTATTGCTTGTCACAAAATGTGAACCATAGACAGACAGACAGACAAATAGATTTATAGACAGATAGATAATTAAATTAAAGTCTGTTTCTTTTCTTCTTCTACTGTTTATTGGAAGTAGTATCCTATTGTATGTCGCAAAATTTGAACCATAGACAGATAGATAGATACATACATAGATATACAAATAGATAATCAAAATATATTCTGTTTCTTTTCTTCTTCTACTGTTTATTGGATGTGATGTCTTATTGTTTGTCGCAAAATTTGAACCATAGATAGATAGACATGCAGACAGATAGATATGTAATAGGTAGGGTAAAAAGAGGGAGAGAAATTTGCCACTACTGACTATTTTCCCTCTATAGCAGTAGAAGAAAACCAGTAACCAGTAACATACCCAATCCTTCACGCCTTCGTTAAATAAGGTTTTATAAAGATCTTTATATGAAGTTCTTTGCGGCGGTTTGAAGCCAGGATCTAAGGCCAGGTAAGTCATGAAGCGTCACTGCACACATTCAGTTTCAAGTATTTAAAGTTTTCCCCCAAAGAAACACCTACAGGGTTCAACAGGTTTAAGTAAAGAACCAGAGCTGGTTTTATAATCAGGAAACAGGATATGCTTCAGTACAGTTCTGCAGTAGAACACACAGACCAAGCACAATATAAACCTATAAAACTCCTTTGATGATTATTTGAGACAAAACCTGAACTGAGTGTCGTAAACGCTACCACTGGTTGTTCAGAGGTTAGAAGTGTGTGTGTGTTAGTGTACCCTATATCCAGGGTCCTCTTTCAGTCCCACGGTGTCGGATCCAGACTGCCAGAGAGTCTCCTTCACGCTGCAGCCGTACAGGAACACATTCTTTTTTCTGGAGTGGCCGTGGTAGTCGCAGAAAACCTGGTGATCACACACACACCCACAGAAATATTCCATAGATTTAAAACCGAAAGTAAGAAAACTCGGGTACAGTATTGTCCATTTTCCTGTGGACTGGGTCAAGGGAGCTCACCAGCGGAGTTCGTCCTATACTGTTGAGGTAGTAGAGGAAACCCTTGACGTGGTAGATAGTTGGGCTGAGGATGGCATGGGGCTTGGACCACTGACGGTTCAGATCCTCTGTGTTCACATCACAGCGATTCCTGAAAGCGACGTAAGCGCAGCAGAAGAGACAAATTGGGTAATTGTACTGTGAGTACTTTTACTCCGCAACCCTCACAATATGTTGCAAAAACGGTTATAATAAAAGAGGTTATGTTTTCAATATGCAGTAAGGGGGGGGGCTGAGACCATTTGGCTGTCCACCAATGATGAGGAAGTCCTGCCAGGTTGATAGGCAGCAAATAGATACCGGCATATTTAAAATGGATCCAGCTGTTGCAGTCATGAGGACAAATACCCTGGTATGGGGAGATTCGTCGTGGTTGCTATGGAGAAGGACTTTTGGATCGTTTCAAGGTAATTCTGAAAAAGTCATCTGAAGACTCCTTATGACCCCTACACACTAGCAATGTAATACTCGGATTCAGAAGGGATTCGGATCATAATGAATCACTCACTGATATGAGCCAGGTTGTGTGAGTCAATTGAGTGTGTTTCCAGTACACTTATTATTATTATTATTATTATTTAGAAGAAGGTCTAGTATTACAGTACCAACAACCTATCATTGAAAATCAAGTAGCTTACAGAAGCCTAAACCTAAAGCTCTAAATTAGGCTATGTAAAAAAAAATGATGACAGTGTCACCACTAAAAAATAATTTATATTTTATTTTCTTGTGGTCTAAAATGTATGTGGAGTGGATAAACAGAGTATTAATTTATTCACAATGTAGACAACAAGCTTATATGGCGGCCATAGAAGTCAACAACAGGAAGAAGTCACTCGACGGAGAAAAGTAACTTACCCGACTGACGACTTGGAGTCGGATAAGTCTAGCAAACGTTGTAGGACTCAGCTGACTCGATTAAATAGACATCTAGCTTCATGACTCGTGGGTTGTGTTAATGAGCCGGATCCCGAATCTTTTTCCCACTAATACGCGATTTTATCAATCTGATAAGACCACTGCATGACACACTACGCAACGTGGATCTAATAAACTTGGGTATGGCTTCAGGGTGGCTTCATCTGCGCCGCCACAGTTAGCGAAAAACTGACAATTTTACGATTGTCGTCTTTCGTCTGGGACGGCCCAAAGTCGCAAAGTGTATACCGGTCATTAGAGGGATTCAAAATTCTACCCATGGCAGGAGTGGACTCTATTTATCCTGAGATGAAGTTTCTGGAACTTGTTGGGCTACCTTGGCTGACACATCTGATCAATCTCTCGTGGAGGTCAGGAATTGCAGATCAGGATCTAGAACCACCCAGAACTTTTTGGCATCCAGATTTGTCTTGAACCTCGTGCAGTACTTGGCTTTATCCCAACCAGTCTATATGTATTTCGTGGACTTAGAGAAAGTTTCAAACCATGTCCCTTGGGGAATCTTGTGGGGGATGCTGCAGAAACACGGGTTCCCGTGGTAGGTACAAGCTCGAGTCGAGCATTTTTCTGCTTTCCCACTGTGTTTGAATTTCGTAGACAGGAGGTGTAGGCGAATCTTCAGTTTTGCTGACTTTGCTGAGCTGCTTCTATTAATTCGCAGTTCGTATTGCGGTTCTGACCCCGACCTTCAGCACACGTTGAGCCGCCTTGCAGCCAAGGTAATAGCAGATGAGCTGAGAATCAGCACCTCAAAGACAAGAAGACATAGTGTACTGCCAGAAATGACAGATACACCCATTTCTGACAGTGTCCTCTTGAGGTTGAGGATAAGTTTCTGCTTTATTAGAAGAAGTTCAAGTATCTTTTCACAAGTGTTGGTAAGACGGGGTGGGAGACTGATGGATCGGTCTTCTGTTGTTGGCAATAAGGCAGGTGTTGAAATGGACAGTCATGATTAATGTCTCAGTTGAACTGAAGTGAGAGAAGGAAATGAGTTTCCTTTGCAGGGTGGCAAGGGTCAGGAGCTTGCGCATCCAGGGGAAACTTGGAGAAGAGTCACTGTTCCTTGGCATCAACAGGATCCGGCTCAAGTGCCAGGGGCTCCGGATTAGGTTGCAAAAGAGTGCCTCCTGTTGGAAGTGTCTCGAACATGCCAACTGGTGCAAGACCTTGGGATATCCCCAAAACACTCTGGAGAGATTATATGTCAACAAACCCAGGGACGCCTCAGGATCCCCGAGGAGGAACAGGAAAGAGTCGATAGAGAGTTGGAGGGACACTATCTTGCTTGACCCTGTTGCCACCATTATGACCCAGCCCCTGAAAATGGCCGGAGAGATGATTTTACATTCCGTAATTGTAAGTGGGCTTATCTGGAAAACAAAATACAACCTTAACAGCAAGCGTGTTGTTATGACAACTCAACAGAAATAGGTTTTGTCTAATAAAAACACAACATTTCAGGTTATATCCTTTTTTTAGAGATTGATTGAGATTGGTTGAGTTTAATCTTGAATTTGGAGGCTATCAACCAGTCCTGGTATACCCTTGATTTTCCATTTTAAGTATGGGAGCCAGAAACCCCCAATATTATAAATATAAAAGCCTAGAGTGCTGTAGACACCCTCTACTTCATTTATTACATATGTAATGAAATATATCTTTCTCTATTACTTGTTTCAAGCTTTATATCCTCTGAATAATATGTATTTGACTTTGCTTGGACCGCAGACGCTATCTAGCCTGTGAGGCAATTTAAAACATTAGAATTAAACAGAACAATTAATCACAAAAGTATCTAATAATAAAACTAAAACTAATAACTAAAACACTTAAATTTTATTGGAAAACAGCTGGATCTTCTTCTATTCTACCTTCAATTTTAATTTGGAGACCTGGGCCCAAAAGTAGCTCTTAGAATTCGAGGAATTTTCCCATGGTAAGAAAATTATTCACAAAGCATCTTATGCCTTAAGAGGAGGGAGGAGGACTTTTAAGAAGCTTAAGATCATCTTGAACAGAGAAGAAGACGCAAAGACAGACAGGAAGGAAAATATGTTCTCTGTGTTTTGAACAACGGTAATTTAATAAGATGCTACCAGCTCGATCGTGCAGTTTCATCATGACATAAAAATGATTTTCACCATTAACAGTCTAAGTTCTGGGATTGGTTGATTTCACTGTTCATTCATCACTAGGAGCACATTTGTTTTTGTTTTGTTCGACTTCGTCATACCTAGCAACGGGGTCAACCACACACTCCTCACTAAGATAAAAGTTTCTATCACCTCCTTGATCAGAGTTGCTTTTAGAAAATTCCTGAATCGTTCCGGCTAAGATTCCTTGCTAGGAATTTTTAGGCTAAGAACTCTCTGATCTCTAATCTTTGTGAACACAGGCCCTGATGATGACAGAGTGCCTTGATAACCTGTGTGCCTCCAGTACGTAAATGAGTTCCATGCAGCCTAATACATCACCACCACTTCTGTTGTTAAGATTTCTTTAGATGTGTTGGTAATTCATCACAACAATGAGGTTCTGGAATCTCGTGGTGCACGGTTTCATTTCAGATCCCATTTATTTATTACCATCAACTGGAAGGAACAAACCCAGACATTCAGTTTTCAACAGGGGCGAGGGTGGAAGGTGAGACTGACCTTCCATCCAGGTGGTGCGGCACAAACGAGAGCTGCCCAAATGTTCTTCCACACCACACGGCAACAGTGAAGATAAAACTGGACTGACGGGCGACTTGTTGGGCTACGCGACCAGGAGCAACAAAGTACAGGGTCCTTCAGACGTAGACAGAACAGGTGATGACAAATACTCAAGTGTCTTGAACCATCGAAGGCCACCAAAATGGCTGCTGGATCAAGGTAAGCATCCAATGGAAAACAGGTTAATGAATTTGGAGACATGTTCCCAAAACAGTTCTCAGGACTCAGGATCCAGTTACTTGCTGGTCTCGTGGTCCACAATTTGATATTTTCAAGGAAAACCGACAGGAGAGGGCATTGTAGCATAGGTCTGTACGCGAGCCTTCCCAGGAAAAGGATCCACTTTATCTGTCAGGAGTTGATTCTTTAAGGCAGAACTTTGACAGGATGGTCGTGTGATCAGTCCAAACTACAAACAGTTGCTCAGTGCCTTCAAGCCGAGGTCTGGATTCCTGAAGCGCTAACACCACTGGATAAGAGTGAACGGTAGCAGCAGTGAACAAACCAAGGAGCTTGACGAAAAACTGCATCTGCCTCCGGAGACCGTGAGAAAGAGATGAGTGAGAAGATCAGCAACTCTACTACTACTAATCTCTGACGAACTCCCTATAGAAATGTGCAAATCCTCGGTAACATTGCTGTTTTACGAGATGTTGGAACGGGCCACTCACCCACCGCTTGAACTCTGCAGGATCGGCCTTCACCTGTCCAGGCTCAATGACGAAACCGCTTTCACATACAGACTTGTTCTTCAGGCACTGTTACACCAGCCACACATGCTGGATGTGGTCTTCCTGATTGCAAGAGAAAACGAGAAGATCATCAAGATACACAAAAAATGAATTTGCCGAGCATATCACGGAGAAAACATGTTTTCCATTCATGCCCCTCCCTTATCCGAATGAGGTAGAAACCGATATGGAAGTCGAGTTCGTTAGCGTGGTGGGGCTTGATTTAGAGGCTCGATGAGATGCGTGGTTATTCGAAGTTTACGGTGTTGCTGAAGTCGGAGAATTCGATACAGGAGCTGAGAGTTTTCCAAGAAGGGAGACCCCATTACTAGAAGTGATGAGGACGGATTGGATGAGGCTGGCGGCACTGATGTATTTTTCCGTGGCTTGTCTCTTCGGTCACAACTCGCGTTGCGTGAACTTCTTGCGGAATATGTGCCAACGTATCTGAAATTTCTTGGGCAACCGACAAGTCCCATCCAGATGAGCTGAATTTCTTCTTTGCCCGCTTTTGAGAACAGACCGCGGTCATCACCTCCACAGAAAAACCCAATGCACCAACGCTCTACCAGTATCAGGTCAGAGTTCTACAAAAAGCAGCTGATCCGGGTCAAAATGAACTTGCGGCGATATTCATGGACGTATTCAAACAGGTACTGAAACGGACTGCAGTTCTCATCATTTCTGCTTCTAAGCTTTTCACTATTACACGTAACACCACGGCAGGGAAGCACTAACGTATGATGACGTATCACTGCGTCATACATCGTAACCAAGACAAGAACAGCAGCTTAGCAAGGTAAGTACCTTTATCAGCAGGGCCGTTTGCGCGTGGACGAGATGGGGCACAAATTCAAATTCAAGACAATGATCACATTTACACCTCGTGGAGGAATTATCCAGTTATTTAATCTGAATCTAATCTGATGCAACAATTATGCAATTACATTTTCCTGTTTTTCCTATCTCCCACTTACATGCCATTGATGACTCCGTCTGGGTTGAGTATGGGAATGATCTTGAAGACAAAGGACTCTCTCAGAGTCTGAGC
Source organism: Polydactylus sextarius (assembly GCA_016801845.1). Lineage (NCBI taxonomy): Eukaryota > Metazoa > Chordata > Actinopteri > Polynemidae > Polydactylus > Polydactylus sextarius. The sequence goes on from CM028931.1 coordinate 23,807,108, forward strand.
CACCGGGTCGTCGCTGCACAGGAACTCCAGGGTGCCCTTCATAACCCAGCTGGCATTGGACTCGCCAGGATGGACGCGTCCTGTCAACACGATGTAGGAACGATTTCCTGCCAAGATAGAGAGAGACATACAAAAATAACATTCGCCTTTTTGCAGTTTAGGAGGTAGGTGGGTCCAATCCCCAGATAAAGTTGAACTGGCAGTGGCCAGTTGAACTGTATTGTTATTTTTAGCATTTTTGTCCAAAAGACTCACCATGCAAGTGATTGGGGCACCAAGGTAGCTTGAAGACGTCGCTATTTTAAACCAGTAAAACAGCTCAAAGTAGCTTCATGCTTCCTTACTAGTATAACAAGGGTCCTGACATTTAAAACGAGGCGTTGAGAACTTTGTAGGTGTACATATCGTTTATCAAAAATACTTTTTTTAAGTCCTACAAGTCGAGGCTGGTCAGCGCCGTGAGTTCTTGATCTTACGGGGAGAGATGGTACATTCCCTTTCGTTACAGACCTAATGATGGTTTGTACCGTCTTTCCTCTTCACGGTGCTTTACTTCTGCTCTGCATCCACCTTATCTTCACCAGGATCTGAGGTCTCTTGTCGGGGTTTTTATCTCTGAGCATCTCTGTGTCATCAGCTGATCGCTGGTGTAACAATAGGCTAACGCTCAACAGTCAAAAACAAAACAGGAAGAACGTTTTAGTTAAAATGTTGAAACGTTTAGGTGAAAAAGAGGAAAAAAGTACAAAAAATGAGACTGTTGTCAAAATGGCTGCCACTCATGCGGCGCCATGGCAATTTAATGGTTTAAAATAGCAACGTCTTCAAATTACCTTGGTGCCCCAATCACTGTCTTTTCGACAAAAACGATAAAAATAAAAATATTTGGAACGCAACGGCCAACGCCAAAGCTCTCCTTTAAGCTAGAACTAGAAGTTCTCATTCAAGATTAATAAGACATTACAGGAAGGAGACAAGCAATTTAAATTAAAATAGGACAACTTTTCCAAACAGTGACGGGACATACGCCCACTCTGCTTTCATTCACTGGGCATTGGGACCATCAGGCACTGACCCATAATCATCAGACAATTACAATGCCTTTCACGCATTATTTGAGACCACTAAGAACGTGGGGCACAAAGACTTCCGTCTTCATTGACAGACCAGGAAATCCACAACCGAGGCACATCGGTACTCACGCAGCTGGTGCATGTCTTTCCAGGCCCTGCTGGCGGGACAGGCGGTGATGGTGACCATTGGACACGAGTTTCCGACCAAAGTGCCACAAAGGATCTGCTGCCGGTAAAACACCTTGGTAGGATCCACTGATTTCTCCAGCACCTTCAAATGGGCCTGACGGACGTGAACATAATTTACAGTTTAGTTTAACAGCATTTCTAGAAACACATGATTGCCATCTCACAAACAAACTGATTTAAACCCAAATGATAATAAAGTTGAATTTAAAAGTGGAAGTTAATCATGTTAAGCAGCTCTCATTGTCTCCGAGAGCCCAAACAGAGTTAATGAGTCATTTCCTGTGGTGGACTTTTAGTTTATCCGACATTAGGATTAACTACTTTTAAATGTGGTTCATTTTTGTTTGCCGTGGCGTCGTGTGAGTGGCAGCCAGTTTTCACAGCGGAGTCTCATTTTCCATACTTTTTTTTTTTTTTTAACAGAAACTTTTCAACATTTTCACTTTTCGAATGTTCTTCCTCCTTCCCTCCGGTACAAACGATCATTACCGTCTGTAACTACAGGGAATGTACGATCTCTCCCCGTAAGATGAAGAACTCAGGGCGCTGACCAGCTACAGAGCAGCATCATGTGTCTCACTGAGACCTCTCAGAGAACAGGGAGGCTAAAGAGACCGACAAGAGGAAGGACGTGGGTATCGCGGTGTTTACTGAGCAGCTACTCACAGAACATTGAGCTGTTCGCTGTTCGTATTTGGTCGTACTATATCCAGAGGAAGTTCTCGCAAGTCATCATGACAAGGCCCGTTTCCACTGCAGGAACCTCCGAGTAATAACATGGGAACTCGGCCATTAGCGCGTCTCCACCAGAGGAACAGTTCCAGAGAGGCAAGACCAAGGAACCTTTTAGAGGCCAAAAAAAGTCCCTGCCCAGGGATAGGTACTAGGGCTTTAGGTTGACTTGATGGTGATTGGTTGGAATTCAAGATGGCACGTGACGCAGTCAACAAAGAAGCAGCAGAAGTACATCAATAAATAGTTTCTATAAATAGAATTGAAGAAGCGAACAGTTGAAACAGTCACAAAATGATGGCAGGGTTTCACATCTAATGATCAATGTGTGGCGAAACACCGCAGAATCAACACCGGCTGCTAATTTATTTTTTCCAACGCGAAACACGTTAAAAACAAACAAACAGTTTCTCCCTCTCTCTTTCTCACTACAACGTGTAGTTTATAGCAACGCGATGAAGAAGACAATTGGCAAAGTCCGTGATTGGGGTCTTTACCCTCAGTGGAGACACAACGCCGCAAAGGGCCACGGGAGAGAAAGTTCCTGAAAAGGTTCCAGCCCCCCTGTTTATACATATATATATATATATAATTTTTCTGTTCCATCAGTAAAGTAAATGATATATGGTAGATGGATGGATGGATATGTGGATAGGTGGATACCTTCAGAGCAGAGTATGTGTAGGGATAATGGTAGGCCAGGTAGCACACATCCTCATTGTGTTTGAAGGTGACCGTAAATGTGAGTGTATAAAAAGTTGCTCTCTTTCTGCTTTGAGCTGGACAAAAGTGGTTTCTGGAAGAGAGAATAGAGGTAAGAGAGGTAGATAAGTTCAAAATAGACGATCACGCTAACCCTACAACACCTACATCACCTAAGGTAAATATATGTTATTATATGTTATATCATTCAGTTATTACATTAGTAATTCGGGCTTTTGTGTGATCTGGATAAAAGATACAGTCAGTGCGTCGTTTGTACCTATAGTAGCAGATTTCAGTCCCGGTTCTGACCCAATGTGGTCGACCTTCTAGAGCTTCTTTTACAGAATACAACACCGGCTGCATCCCTGCGGTTCACACACACACACACACACACACACACACACACACACAGACAGTCAGATGCATGGAATACATATGATCATGACATCAACACACACCGAGGCGGAGTTCATCTCACCGTAGTTGAACTGGCTGTTGGTCTTTTCACAGTTGATGACATTAAAGCGGTAGGGGACATCTGCCACCATATTACTGACTTCAAAGTAAAACCACTGTGCATGCTGGGAGCAATTTGCATCCGCATTCAGAATGAGGTCATATTCATACCTACGCCAGAGAAGAGAAAAGAAGAGAAGAGAAAAACGGACGGTTATGTAATTATGGGTTTTTTCATCTTGTGTTCGTAAGTGTGTTGTTGTTGTTGTTGTTGTTGTTGTGTCCGTACCTGCGGATTTGAACAGCTTTCCTCAAATTCCCACTTTCAAACGTCGAGAAAAACCTCAAGGAGTCCAAACACTGAACACTGACGGAGACAGAGGCAGGAACAAAATCCGATTAAAAACACGGAGGACATTTTAAATTGGGGATCTGGCCGACGCTCGCCTACCTGCTGTCTTCGAGGTCGAACACCACCTCGTTGATTACGTCGTCGAGATTCAAGAAACGTTGGATGTCTTCTAGAACTTTCTGCCTGATGGAAACGAACGGATGCAAATGAACAAATATTAACAAACAGAGGAAGTAAGGCCGGGTACCGAACTTTGGTTCTTTTATGACATCGACTGAAATGCTTCGGTAGTACAGAGTATCAATATATACGTCGTCTTTCGGCGCCACGTTTTGTCCCAGTAATAAAAAAGTACGGATTTAGTTAAAAATTGTTTTAAAAGTTTAGTGGCAAAAGAGTAAAACGAGTATAAAAAGTAAGAAATTATACGCTGATGACGAACTAGCTGGCTCGCCAAAGCAACAAAGAGAAAGCAGACATTTTTTAATTAAGGAAAACTGCTAAGTGAATTTGTCAGAATTGATATTACAAAGTTGGTATCGAAAAAAAAATCAGTTCAGGAACAGGGATCGAAGTAATCGGTATCGGTACCGATATTGAACATTTTTGATTGATACCCAGCCCTAAGAGGGAGACAGATGTGTTCTACAAACAATTCTATACAAACATTCAAAATTCAAGCTATTGTCTTTATTTGTGAAAGAACATTCATCAAACCAGCGGCGTCATATTTACAGGATCAGCATCTTTTAAAACGTTCAACAACCAAAACAAACCGAACTGATTGTTTTAGCAGGATAAAAGGAGTTAATAGATGGATGAGTGGGTAGTACAATACCATCTTTTCTTTGCCCCCTGCCTCTGGACTATAATCCAGCACATAAATATATGGAACTACCTCAGCTGTTACAGCCTCTGACTTTTTGTACAAAACTCTCATATGAAAACTTTGCGCATAAAAGCGCCACATCAAGTTTTCTGTACGTCCTGTTCATATAGTTAAGTTGACAGTTAAAAATCTTTGACTCTTTGGGGTCGTTGGTGCCCAATTTATAGCCCCGTCGCAAATTTTTGTTACAAAAATACACAATAATCTCAATTTGTTAAGAAGAAAACAAGACCAACAACAATAAAACAAGATAAAAAAGTATTTTTTTTTTTCCACTATGAACTGATTTGTTTGTCTTGTATTATAAATTTTGGCCACTAGATGTCAGACTATAACCACTGCGCTTCAGGGCTTCATCTCATCATCAACACATATACAGTAAAAACAAATATATAACCATAATCATTACCAATAACTATTCTAAATTAAATCGTGACAAACAAACAAAACTAAATGCTGTATAATGAAATAGGACCATCGCACCAACCTGCTAAGAGGAGTGTGTCAAAGTGTTGAACATCCTGTTTTAGTAACTCCATCTCCTGGCTCAAGTAACAAAAACTACACAGCATCAGTATCAAGTACCTCTGTATCTTTGGTTTGCGAGGGGCCATGGGTTCGTTTCCCGATGGAGGGAGGTGACCCCAGAAATCCGGGAAAGCCAGAGTGTTGAACCCTGGGATAGATTTGGTTTTGGCAGCGGCGGCACGGTACAGCTTGGGTTCATGGTGAGGGATGGAGACTCCGTGTCTCTCCAATAACCTGTCTATCATGGTGTTGCGGTGGGCTTCTTCCTCCTCTTCATCAAGCAGCTCGTCTTCTTTCAGATCTGCGGGGACCTCTCCTCTATAAGAAGAAACGATTAGCATCAAATGACAAGCAAAGGTCAGAAAGACAGATGGAAACAGTGTAACATGACTGCTGGAGCTCTAAGTTAAGAGAGCGATGGGCAGCAGTGATCGTTGTGTGATGTAACCACTGGAAGAACATATAACACACAACACTGATCAGTGCCCTCTAGGATTTCGGGAGCCTTTTTTGTGCTGTTTTGTTGATGAAAGCTGCTGCGTATTTAGGTGTTTCGATGCAATAAAGTTGCAGGGGCAAGTCAAAGTTGCGATTTTTGCAAAGTTAGCAAATGTGACCAAGTCAACTTATGTGGCCAAATAACAAAAGTTAGCTAGTGTAGTGTTACAGAGTGGATTTTAGCTAGCATGGCCAACTCGTTAGCTAATGTAGCCAAATTTATTAATACAACAAAGTTAGCCAACAAAGTGAAGTTTACTAATTAGCCAAGTTCAACTGAAGTTTTCAGATCATGCATTTTTTTCTTTTATTTCCAGGTATATTTCACTTTGACACCTAATGTAGCCAAGTTAGTAAATGTGACCAAGTCAACTTGTGTAGCCAAATAGCAAATGTAGCAAAGTCAGCTAGTGTAGCGATGTTAGGTAACATAGCCAATGTAGCTAAATTCATTAATGTAGCAAAGTTAGCCTGCATAGTGAAGTTTACTAATATAGACAAGTTAGCTAATATAGCCAAGTTAACCTAACATAGCAAAGTAAGCTAACATTGTGAGGTTTTTTTTAGGTCAAAGTTGCAATTTTTTCTTTTATTTCCAGGTATATTTCACTTTGACACCTAATGTAGCCAAGTCAGTGAATGTGACCAAGTCAACATATGTAGCCAAATAGCAAATGTAACAAAGTTAGCCAACGTAGTGAAGTTTGCTAACATAGCCAAGTTAGCTAACATTGTGAACTTCTCAAGTCAAAGTCACCGTTTTTTCTTTTACTTCCAGATACATTTCATTTGACATCTAAAATATAATGTAGCCAAGTTAGCAAATGTGACCAAGTCAACTAATGTAGCCAAATAGCGAATGTTAGCAAAGTTTGCTAATTTCGTGAAGTTAGCTAACATGGCCAACTTAGCTAACGGTTTATATATCTGTGAACACAACAATCTTCTGACTCAAAATCTCTTCTTCAGACACTCTGACTATACCTTGTTTCTCTAATCATGGTTCTAGGTCCGGGGCTGGTGCTGAGGAGGCTGTTGTGACTGTGGAAATCACACGCTTCAATTTGGGAAACACCTATGGAGAGAGAGAGAGAGAGAGAAAGAGGGAGAAAATATCCACGTGAAGGTCCAATTCTTAGGAATATGACTAATAACAGCTATGGTTTTAAATTAATGCGACTTGAAATTAACTAGTCGGAACGAAAACAACGGTCACATATTCTTTAACATGCGTTCATACAGCTTCAACTATAAATGGACATGTAAGTAAAATGAGTAAAATAAAAGTATGAAAAGATCAAATCAATATATCGAAGAACATGTTTTGTTTTCATGTAAGAATTGATCCACGTGTGGCGTGGTCATCGTTGCAGTATTCAGCATGATCGTACCATTAGCATGGCTGAATAACAGCTTACATGAGCGTTTTATTTTGAAAGATTTTCCAGCGTCGGCACTGCGTGACTGCGTAAACTTAGTGAACAAATATAAATCAATGGACTGATTATAGAATGATAATATTAACAGAATGATAAACTAATAAAACAACTATTTCCCTCCATTTTTTTAATGTAAACAATGACTCAAATGGCACTGAAAACGGAAAATCCCATTGAGTCCCATTTTTTGTACCCATTGATTTAGTTTTCCACAAACTGCAACAAACAGCAGACAGACACGGTTATAGACTCGCCCATAAACACAGTCGATCATTTAGACACCAAGATGTATACGGAGTTATTTGAACTGTTTTTATTGTCGCTTTTTGGGAATTCTTTGGGAGAAAGCCGTCTTAAGTTCTTGTCTTCACATCCCCTGAATATGTCCGAAAGTAGAGGTCCGGAGTGGACGTTTTCTGGACAAGGAAGACGGGTGTCGGTAGCCTTGCTGAGCTGTCTAACGTATCACTGTAAAAATGTAACATGGCATCTCGAGGTTTGCATGAAGGAGAGGTACTACTGGACCTTCTTCATCACAGCTTCACTTTTTACCCGTCAGGTCATTAAATACGCGGACTCAAGGTATTTGAAACTAGCGACATGATCAACCTCCTCACAAATGAATATACAGTCCATTTAATGCAATTCTTTTGTCTTCTTTGTGTTCAGAGAGACGGGTGGACTTTCAACCAAAGGAACCAGACCCTGGCCCTGGCTTTTTATACTTCACTTTATTGATGTTTGTCACCAAATGTTCACAATGGTCTTGTCATCTGGAAAACAGAATTGGTGAAGCGGGAGTAGAGCAGTGGACTGAGGACACAGCATCGGTGGGTTCCAGAGCTAAGGACAATGATGAAGGAAGTGAGGTCGCCTACATTGACTTGTTGGGTTCTGTCGGAAAGGAAGACCCTCATTCGGATTTAGCGGAAAGGATTTAGGCCAAGAGTGTGCAGTTTCTTCAGGCTGAACTCAAGTCGACATAAAAGCATTCAGGTGTAGGTGTTCCGAGTGGTACTGGTCCGGACTGGTCCAGACTGGTCCAGAGGTCTTAGGAACAGAGACGATGGTGGTGGTTTTCATGACAATTTTAATACACGTCCTCCTGATCAAAGTGCTGTTTAAGCAGCTTCCTTGCTTAGTTATTAAACTTGAGATCTTAGTTTGGAGTCACTTCCTTATTTGAACCAAAATTCTTGTGGAATTTGATGCACATACCTACATTCCAGCATAAGGGATTCCTGATCAGTCAGTTAGATCCAGAGAGGGTGCATTCACAAAAAAAAAAAAAAAAAAAAAAAAAAAAGATCCTGGGATGCGCTAATTGTACCAGTTCTTTTCCCCATTGGTATAAACTTTGACAGGGCTACAAGCTGTTGCGTCCAAATTCTCTGCCGTCTTTTCTGTACGATATATTTCTACAACTATAATAAAACCGAGCTGAACAGCATAGATACTGTTCTTCTGATCGTATCCTGTTATGTTAATCCTCGTATGGTGGTTGTTAGAATTTAAAAAAAAAAGTATGTTAAAACATGCTTGAATTTGGGGAAGAACCACTGTCCAAATGGTTAGGGTGTATGTCACATAGGCGCAAAAGACTTGCATCTAAGAACTGATGCCATTTTCATTGTCTTTTGATATGAGCGAGTTCATTTTTGTGTCTCAGTGTTAGTTTCAATGGTTTGTGTACCATTTTTTTTTGGTTTGTCTCTGACCTAGTGTATGTCCCTCTGTGGATGTTTCTGTCTCTGAGTGAGTGCCTGAAGATGAAGTGCTGTGGTTACTCCTCCTCCTTCTGATCCTCCTGGAGGAGCGAGGAGAGTACAGCACGCTTTCCTCATCTGACGATGATGACGATGCTGAACTCTCCTCGGAACTCAGATCCAGTTCCTGGGGAACACACATGTTGGTTGTACAGTCATGTGATATGTCCTCACTGTCACTGCCAAAACACCAGTGTCATTCTTCACAGTTCAGTAAGGCAACTGTGGACAAAAACACAGGTTTTCATCACGTCTGAAAGAGAACATGTATGCAAATACACGCACAAATAATCCAACAACACAAAGCAATCGACATGGACAAACATATAAGGGCTCTAACACCATCCCAAATCATACAAGCATTATCTTAACAGAGCTAGATAGATGGATAGATGGATGGATGGATGCATGGAGGGATAGATGGTTCCTATTGAAGTCAAATGAGTGAAAAGTCATAGGTTTGACTGTACCTTGAAGGAGGTGGAGGTAACTGGTTGATTGCCAACTGTGGCCAACAGCCAACAAAAGTTCTACTTTACCAAGACCCAGATTTTTCCCAAACTTCAGGTTTAATTGCCTAATCCACGAAGGTGACAGATCAGAAAAGGTTACTATTTCAATTTAAGAAAAGAGATGGGATACTGGCAAAAAAAAACTGGAATGTTTTCTCTTGGTTCTTGCTTCTAACTGGCAATAATCAATTTTCACGGTGGAAAGAGGGAAACCAGGAAAAAGTCAGCCCTGAACACAATCCAAGTGCTAAAGAAGACTCATCTTAGCAGTCTTAGGGCACACTCACACTAGGCAATCATACCCAAGCACGTTTCCCCCCAAATTCCATGGCTAATGTGTGTGCAATGGTAAACTTGGTCACGCATGCACATAAGTGTGGTTAAGCACGCGATGCGCGAAACGTAACCATGGCGTAACGTCAAAGAATGACGTTGGTCAATGAAGTCAATGAATCAGACGTTGGTGCTTTGTGTATGTCGTACATCAACGTGATGACGTATGAGTTGGAGTACAGAACGACCGGCCGTAGTGTGAGTGCCCTCTCTATCACCTCAGACCTGTCCCTCTCAAATCGCCTCCAGGACATTTCAAATGTTTCCTTGATTGCTGGAATCACCACCAAGAAAAAGGAGCTGGTGATGGATTATTAAAGGAAGAGAAGGATAAGGAGAGGGAGTGAAGAGATGGACAAGTACTTGGTGGTACCGCTGAGCACATTTTGCGCAACGGCAAATTGGACTGGAGAGACAACGCTGACGTCCTCCCTTTACGTGCGCAAGTACGTACTGTACATCCGTTTCTAAAGTTGTCAAACGTCACGGCATGATGTAAGTTGATGGCGACAGTGAGGAGATCACAGCATTCATTATAAGAAAGCGTAGTGCAAAAATGGGCCTTACGGAGACTGAAGTTGTTCAGTATGCGCAACACACTTCCACAGGATTTCTACCAATCGATTGTAGTCAGCCTTTCTTTGCATCAGGACTTGAGAGTCCAACAGACTCAACAAGTTGGTGAGGAATGATGGTGGTGTGGTTGGTCTGGAGACCCACCACTAGAGGCTCAACTGTGTCCTCTACCATCGGACTGTGCAACAACAGTAGAAAACAGCCTGTCACCATGTTCTTAACCATAGTTTGGTTCTGTTTGTAGCACTCATAACGCTTGAAAAATCATGGTCTGGTGTAATTCACACTCTTTCTTGTGATGTTAGTTGTGCTTTACTTGCTCATACTATGCTCATATACCCATGTTAAGATAGTGTCTGTGTAGAAACATTCTATAATAAAGGAGGTGCAATGAGCCTGTGCAGAAAGTGAAACAATGAATATAACGGGCAACAGCAACACACACACACACAGACGTGGGTAGACAGGAGCGTACCTCAAAGTCATATGAGAGTTCAGGACAGAGGCGGTTGTACTGAGGCAACGCGTTTCTGGGTCTGTCTGGGTCTGGACGGAGCCGAAGTTTGTTCAGGTCGATCTCCAAGTCATCATCCTGTAGAGACACGTGACATTTGTACATTTGTAGGGGTAACCTCTTCATCTTCTTTAAAAAGACCAAATAGCTCTAAAAAAAAAGTTGTTGCTGCTCAATTGTAAACAATAATATTGATTTTTACTGGTATCTTTAGTTTCTGACTCTCCATCTCATTCTGATGGGAAGCTACAGTATGAAGTAATTTGAAGTTTTACCTTGCAGTTCCACATTCGTTTCTGTTTTATTTATGAAAAACGCAAATCCAATCTGATCAAAACTACCAGAGTTCAGGATGTAGATCGCGACCATCAAGAAATCATGATTTTGTTTTGCCTGATGAGTTGGACTTTTTTAGGAACCGCCACCATAATTTAACAGAAGGGTCTGTGCACTTCTGTGACCTTGTGAACTGTGTTATTTGGGAAATTAGCCACTGGTAGAGGTCACCTTGAGCAGTTCATAAACACTTTTAACACCCCCCAAGATGCAGAACCTCTGGTGGGGGTGATACCAACTTGATATAGTTGGGTCCACCCATAGCTCTGATTCTGGAACCAAACTCCTCAGTAGGAGTCAAGACTTTCTTCAGTCGAGAGGAGCAAGGCATGAATATACTCACAAACCTTTGGCTCCTTACCGCCATTTGGGAATTTTCCTCCAGAGAATTGAAAGTACTGGAGTACAGGTTAGAGATTCTGTAGTTTTCCTGGTTATCTTCACTTCAGGTAAAGGAGGCCATGGAGAAAGACTTTTAGTTTGCCTGAAGGAAGTTCTGGCAAACCTTCCAACACATAAGGAGAAGAGGGAGCCAAGCCAAAAGATTTACAAATTTTCAGCCCATGCCTCGTTAATTTTAGGCAGTGACTAACGAATGAGATTGCAAATAAAAGTGGCTGAAATTAGTTGGCTCTGTAGGGTGATAGGACATCTGGTGAGAGTTCAGAGCTGCTCCTTCACAAGCCAAGCTGGGCCAGGGTCATTCGGGGGCCACCTAGGTGTTAGTGTCCCAGGTTTACTAGCCCCACAGCTCCTGTTTAAATAGTCAGGCAACTAGCCTCTCCGGATTACCCTTCGGCAAACCCCCTGTTTGTGAAAACATCACCAATAAAAGTGGGTGGCATTTTCATAAACGGCTAACGCCAAAGACAACACCGATACACGTTAGCAGAAAGTTACGTATCCCGTGATAGTTCTCTAGAGGAGCCCCAAGTGGCCCAACGTTTGGTTGGGCCAGAAATTCTGGAGCTAGTGGCTCTGAGACAAATGAGGCGTGGCACCAGTTACTACCGGCTTGAGACGGCGTGAAAGCGTTTAGCCTCAGCACGCCTCGGTTAGCTCAGCTCTGGTCCGACAGTGTGAAGCTGAGCTATTGAAAGAACCGGTTGAGGGGGGATTGGGACACCCCTTAGATGCCTTCCAGTGGTCCAGAACATACAGGAGAGATTATGTGTGATATTATCTCAACTATCCCAAGAACACCTTCCAATCATCCAGGAGAAGGTTGAAAATGGTGGAAAATTGAGCTAGAGAAGTTGAAAACAGATGATGAAACTGATCAATGACTTTCAGTTGTTGATTTCCAAGTCCGGCCTATTTAACATTATACTTTATGTAATACTCAAGGAGATCTGAGAAGACCCAGCTATTTCATAATTGTTGAAAATATCAAGTTGCCCCCAAAAGTAAAAAAAATTACCCTGATTTCTACCAAAGTTTGCAGAAAACCGTTACTTTAAAAAAAACTTGATTGCTCCACATTAATCATTCACGTATATTAGCAGATTATAGGGCAATATCTAAACTTATTTGTCTCTAAAATCTTTTCTGCTTGATCTGTTTGAAAATTTCCTCTCTAGAGTAAATCACTTAAAGTTTGAGGCCACTTCCTTGTTCTCTATTTGACAACATTGTTCGAAATTTTACCACCGAGATTGGATGTTGTAATTACTATGTTGGTTTATTCTGGTATATCCATTTTTTACAAGATACATTCCAGTTTGTTTATAAAGTTTATAAAGACCCTTCCAATCACGCAAAGTTAGTTAGTTGTGGAGTCCCACAGGGTTCTGTTGCCTCTTCTTATCTCGGCGCTTGGCAGTGCTTCTTGTGTTGGCAGGTTGCCTTAAATCTGTAGCCACAGTTGCTAGCATGATTGAGTAATCTTCTCACTGGCTCATGACTGTGTTGTTCATGTTCTTCATTCGGTGTCTCATATTTTGAACACCTCCGTTCGCCATCTGACAGCAACAAATCGCTAAGGCTTAGAGGCGGCCATTCTTTCCGGTCGCCGCATTTCTCTGAAGTATTCACCTCCTTTAAATTTGGCCGCTCTTCTTCCTTTGACCGACGGAAGACGCAGAGCGTGATTGTATTGCCGCTATTGAGACAAGCACGTCTCCGTGGCCTGACTCGCCTCTGACGCCAGTAACAAATTATTCATAAGTCTCTACACTGACAGTTCAGCTTGCAAACCATCTGACAACAATTGATTGCTGGCTATCAGGTTGTGAATGACGCAAGGAGGTTGTGAATGAAAGGGAAGTGATAGACACACGAGCATTACCTAATGGGACTGCGTTCTTTCTGGAGGATTCTAACATTCTAACTTTTTATGATCACATTGTACCATAAATAATAATAATAATAATAATAGATTTTATTTGTGATGCACTTTATATTTAGAAGAAGAAGAAGGAGTTCTTTAAGGTACTGGGGAGCCTTGCCATGGATGCACTGGAATGTGAGGAGGGGGACTTTATATTCGATCCGGACAGAGATGGGAAACCAGTGTAGTAAATGAAGAATGGGAGCGACATGTTCATGTTTACGTACTCTCAGCAGGATCCTAGCTCCACTGTTTTGAATGCGTTGTAATTTTTGGATGCTCTTGCTGGGAATCCAACTGAGAAATGCGTTACCAGCTTCAGCTTCAGCTAAACAGCTCAAAAGCTGACCCAAGACCTTGATTCACCCATGGCAACGTACTCTGACCATTTGTGACTCTCACAAATCACCATTTTTCTCCTATACAACTTCTAATTGTCACATATCTGATACTCTATCACTTATGTATCACTTTTGCTCTTTCTCCATTGTACCGACGGAGAGTACCAATGTATTAATGTTCTTGTAATGTGCTTGCAGATCCATTTTGTGCAAACTTCTTTAACAATGTTACGGAATTGGCCGTATAAAGGTTGTTCATGTGATCACCATTCCTGGCTTATGGCTCCACTTCAGTGCTTGGCCTGTTTGAAGTTGGATTTTAGGACAAATTTCAAGAAGCTCTGGCCAGGCAACTGGTCAAACAAACCATAAAAAACAAACCACTCATAAACTTACGTAGTCTTTGTTGTCTGACTCTTGGGCGTCTTCAATTTCTTCATCATCGCTGTCCTCACTTGTATCATCTGGACACAGGGGAGAAAAGTTAGTGATTTGAGTGTCCTCACTTTGAGTGAGGATGATATTGCACAACTGTAAGACCACTTTAACTAGGGGTGGGCGGAAGAAATGGTAGAAATGCTATGCGATATAAATTTGGACAGCAATTTTGATTACACCTGCCCTATCGCGATAGGTCATTACGTCATCAAAATGAGTCACGCTTGCTGCGAGCATTGAGCGCATGGAGGAGGAGCTTGTCAAAAAGACTGGCGCCTGACGCCCCCAGGTACCAGGGAGCAGGTACGCATCCGATTTCACGGCGTGTAACGACAGCGGTGCTGCATAAGCACAGGCATGTTTAGTCCTTTAGAATTGTCCGGATCTCAGCTAAAAGCCGACATAAACCGTTTCTACAACCACTAAGCACAGCTAATGCTACAAAGGATTAGAAATAGCAAGTAAAAATAGCAAACTCCACAAAAAGACGTTTACATAAACTGGGACCCACCGAGTTTATGCCAAAAAATCGGCTTGCATGTCACGCCTTATAAACGCGGCCTCTAATTTTATAGTACAAAGTTTTCTATAAATGCAGTTTTTTTTTTCATCATCTCTGACAATCTCAATTGCCCTAGGTTGCCCGAGATAAAGGAACTGGTGATTGACTAAGTACTTATCTGGTCACTTGAAGGACCAACGCTGATGCTGTGTACAAGAAAGAGACGAGCAGACTACTTCAATATGTGCAGCAAGATGCTGGATGTATCCATCTATTCATCCATCCATCTGTCTGCGGTTCTTCTCCTCAGTCATGATATGAAGTGAATACTAAGACTGTACCTGGTTCCATACAAGGGTCAGGATTTGGTCTTCCAGGCAGGGGAAAGGTGTAAGCAGAATGATCTGATCTCAGTGGTAAAGGAGTTTTGGGAAGACACTTCCTCATCAGCTGTATGGACGGTTCAACCAAAGACTCCAGACCTTTATTCAGCAAACATGTCTGCAAAAGAAACAAAAACGAAAAATGGTTAAATCTTAGTCTATCCAACATAATAATGAGGGAAAAAACAACAATAGGCAGGCAAGGGATAACGTGTGCTTTACCTGTGTAGTCTGATACAACAGACTGAGTCCTCCATGGGACATGAAAGCCTGTCGGCCTGCAGTGCTGTGGGTGACCTTGTGGAGGCAGCACAGCAGGGCGTGGCGGATCGCTACGGCAGCGTGTTGGGTGTCTTTGTTGTGCCAGTCCTCGTAAAACCGCAAGAGGTCGGCGATGTAACCCTTGAGCACCGCCAAGTGAACGTTAGCCTCTGTGAAGGAGACGTGCAAAGACAAAGGAGGGAAATGTGTCAGTATTGTTGACCTCTTTAATTCGTTCTGTTGACCTGTGCTGAAGGGGTGGTTGAACTGGCCGAACACAGCAACACAGACTGAGATATCCCGACAAAACTAAGTACCTACCTACCTACTTACCTATGTACCTACATACCTACCTAAGTGCCTACCTACATAGCTAAGTACCTACAACTGTCCAAGTACCTACAACTACCTAACTACATACATACCTACCTCACTACCTACCTAAGTACCTACCTACATAGCTAAGTACCTACTTAACTACTTACCTACCTAACTACATACATACATACATACCTACCTACCTAAGTACCTACCTACATACATACCATAAGTACCAGTCTGCCTGTCCATCTATCTGATCCCTCCTCAGGATTGACCAATGATCTGCGACTCTACTGTGTTGTTGCTTTATTGTTGTTACACTGTTGAATCCCCCACCTTATTGTTATTCAGTGAGCTCATCACTGGTAAATAGTATCTGAAATTCCACCAGTTGGTCTTTAGCAGTGCCAAAACCATCGGAGCAACAGGTTGCGTATGTGTGTGTGTAGTGGAAACACAGTTTATTGCTCTCTTAACAGTGGATCAACACACACATAGACAGAAACAAAATGCACATACACCGGATTCCTCTTAGACAGTGGTCTAGTGTTTTGTCTGAGAGCCATTTCCATGTTGGATCGTGTTGTTCTTTCCCCATTAAACGCTCCAAGTTGGGTCCTGCATGACAACAACACTCCACATATAGAGATTTTACATGTGCTACGTGTAGTTCTCTTAAGTAAAGCTTGTGGATCACTGACAGCGGCACTCATTTACATTTTTAATTTGAATAGAGTAATTCATAATAACTCTAAATTACCCACAACCCATCAGCTTCCACCTGTGAACAACGTGATGATGTACTTCCAGCACGATCATGAGAAACTTACTGGTGCACAGCAGAGCCGCAAAGGCATTAATGGCCGCCCTGGAAGAAGAAACAGAAGAGTTGGTTATTATCTTTAGCACTTTTAGTGAAACGACTCTTTAAGTATGTGACGTAGTTGGATCTACGGCAACTGGACTGTTGCTGATTGCTGAAGATGTTTCACCTTCTACCAAGAGTCTTCTTCAGTTCTGACGCAGAGCGGTGGATTCATTGAATTTATTCAATCAAATGTTCACAGGTGTATCAACAGCACTCGGCGAATTTAGGTAGTTTCAACAACAGCCGTTGGGGTCACTAACAATCAATGAGAATCTCCTGTTTTTTGCTGTCTCTTCATCTCTTCCTACGAGACTTAACAAGTCATCTACCTTAGGTGGGAACGCTTAACCTCAAGAGACAAACCACCACCGTCCAAACTACCTGAACTCCCTAAATACTGTGGACACTAGATCGCTCTGGTGTCCACCCACAGAGGCCAAAATCTGGGAATCCAACACTTTAGACTCCTGGATGAAAGTGAAATGTTTTCAAGAATCTACAGCAGCACAGTTGGCTTAGGGCGCACTCACACTAGGCAATCGTACCGTCCCAAGCATGTTTAGCCTCCTAAAGTCTGGATTCTACGGCTAATGTGAGTGCAAGTGAGTATGGTACACTTCCCTGGCCCGGTACGGTTGCAAGAGGTGTGCTGGAGCATGTTATACTTGGTCACGCATGCCCACAAGCGGGGTTTCATCCACGCGACACCGGCGTTCTGGGTGCCCTGAAACGGTATTTTCCGATAACGGGTTCCAGTTAGAAAATCTGACAACGCCGCCTTGTCGTTCTCATGGGAACAGTGGAAGTCCAGTCATGAGTCCGTCACGAGACCAGAAGAACAATAAAGAACCCCGTGGGTAACAGCAATTATGCGTGTTAAGAAGGGTTTTATGCGCCGTTGCCATCCGGACAGCCACTATTTATTCATCCATCACGTGTGCGGACGCGACTTTTTTCGAAAAAGAAACAACTGCACTGCTGTAACCACGTATGAACAACGGTCACTTTACGATGATGTGGCACCACATCTGGGTCATACATCAACGTGATGACATACGTGTCGGAGGCATTTGTGGATTGGCGCGCCATTAAAACCTACCACATTGGCGACAAGAATCTCCATAGAAACTTGTATTGTCAGGTATTGCTTTGGCTTCAAAGATTAGCAGTAACATATTTTCCTATACATGAACTGAGTTACACACTTCCCTAAATATTTTAGCTTAACGCGGAAAAAGAAACAAGGGAAACAAAAGGTACCAGATATTTAGGTACCAGTATTTTATTGGTATTTCTTGGGGTTATGTTAACATATACAACTAAATAGCAATACAATATGACATTATAATGGCCCTTTTCAGCATATACAGTCCTAAAGAGGTCGAAAAATGCATAGCACCTAAAAGAGAAAGCGCTTTGTAATATCTGTCATGAGTTTTTTCTTTTGTCATTTAGTATAGATGGCAGCTGACAGGTTGAAAGGTGACTTTGTTCAGTCCGTGTGCGTGTTTATGCGTTCGTACATACTGAAATGGCAAGTTAACTAGCGTGTCACCAACTGGCAACCCACCACGACGTTACCGACTATTTTCGTACCGTTGTTTTGATGCCTTGGGTCTGGCATTTTGTGGCCATTGTTATTTTCGTTTTTTCAGAGCCACAATTTAAAACGCGAGGACAAGAGGGTGGAACCGCAGAGGAACGATCAGGCCGTTGAACCACAGATCGTAACTCATCTTTATTTGGATTTATTCTAGTACAATCTTATGGATCAACTTAGAATTTGTCCAGGTTTCCTTGCACTGAGTTACTGACCGATTCTACACTCGACAGTAACTTGCGCTAATCAGCTTTGAGTTGGCTTCTACTTTTGTCTTCATTAAGTTCCTAGCGAAATCCTTTACTGTCTTATCGATGTCGTGCATTTCCAACAATTCCGGTATCCATCTGTGTGGCGTCAAGTCAAAAGGTTTTCTTGCACAATAACTCCATCCAAAGCTGTGCAAGGGTTGGTCCGCTGACTGCTCTATTGGCCGGTAATTGTTGCTTGGCCCAACAGATGTACTGGGCCTTGTGCCCGTTCATCTCAGTTGCTACGATGCCTGACGGGAGCTTCCATGTTGTACGGAGACAGGACTCTGGGTGAGTTCCATCCCTCAGCAGTTGCTTAATTTGTGCCGTGAGGCGTTGGCGGTGCTGTCCAGCTTTTCATACCTGACACTCTGTCTGTCAATATGATGGTTCCTGCTCTGGGAGATTGTTGCGGTCTGATTTTAGATCCACAAGCCACTGAGTATTAGTGTTATATGATGAATCCTTCCCCCATATGTTCTTCCAGTGTAGGACCTTAGCCACAGGTACTAAAGTCAACTGTATTTGTGTTAAAAAAAAACATATTTTTGGGGGGTAAAAGAAAGATATTTCGATCAAATTTTGATTTCGTTTCGCATGTTAATTCTGAGTATGAACAGAGCCAGAATTTCATGGCAATGAGGAAAGAGTTTGACTTCCTGGTACTGACATCTGGTGGTCAAACGGGAGAACTGTTTGCCACAATCAAGCAATAACATACTGCTTTTTCAAACTTTACTCTTTTAAAGAAAAGCACTTTGAAGAAATACTGGCAAATAACATTAATTGGTTCCTAATGTTTCATTGTATTAGCTTTATATACTCAGTGTTAGTTTATTACAAAACAAGATATCGCTAATCCTGTTCACCTAGTTTTCACACTTTAAACGATCCGAACTCAGTCCCCTAAAAGTGGACCAACAGAAAACAGACTCAGTTCTGTTTGTGTTCACATTGTGAAAGAGGACTAGGGTTCTCTTTCTGGTCCACTTAAACTGTGATGGGGTCTCAGTCCTCTTTCCGTTCACACTTGCTTCTGTAGAACTCTCAGACCTTTGCTGCTTGGCATTCTGGGTAGTTTTCACCCAGGTCATAAAACCAGGGGAGGTCTTAGCCTGTCTGGTTTACTTAGCCAACCTATAGCTGCTGAATCTATGGATGCTCCATAGATTATGAACCATACGTTCATAATCTGTCTACCTTCACTTACTGTCATTAAAGGCAAAATGGCAAAACGTGCTAATAATTTACTAAAATGCGCTAATAAATTACTAATATGCGCTAATAATTTACTAAAACGAGCTAATAAATTACTAAAATGTCCTAACAATTTAAAAAATGTATTAATAAACTTCTAAAATGTGCTAAACGATTTACTAAAACATGCTAACAGTTTACAAAATGTGCTAACAAAATAATAAAATCTGTTAACAATTCACAAAAATGTGCTAATAAATTACTAAACGTCCTAACAATTTACTGAAATGTGCTTTTGAATTATTAAAATTAATAATTTAAAATCAAAATGAACTAACAAATTACTAAAAAAAAAATGCTAATGTTAACAAAATATTAAAATGTGCCAATAAAATACTAAAGCGCGCTAACAAAATAATTAAAACATGATAATGATTTACTAAAACGTGCTAACGATTTACTAAAACATGTAAATGATTTACTAAAATGTGCTAATAATTTACAAAATGTGCCAATAAATTACTAAAATGTGCTAATGATTTACTGAAACATGCTACTGAATTACTAAAATGTGTGAACAATATACGAAAATGTGCTAATAAAACACTAAAGCGTGCTAACAAAATTTACTAAAACATGCTATCGAAACACTAAAACGTATGAACAATTTACTAAAACGTGCTACTGAATTACTATAATGTGCTAACAATTTACAAAATGTGCTAATAAATTAATAAAACGTGTTAACAAAATTTACTAAAAATGCTTATGAACAATTGAAAACGTGCTTTTGAATTATTAAAATTAAACAATTTAAAAATTAAAATAAATTAATAAAACGTACAAAAATTTAAAATGTGCTTTTGAATTATTAAAATTAATAATTTAAAATTAAAATAGACTAAGAAATTACAAAAAAAAATGCTAATGTTAACAAAATATTAAAATGTGCTAATAAAATACTGAAGTGCGCAAACAAAATTATTAAAACATGCTAATGATTTACTAAAATGTGCTACTGAATTACTAAAATGTGCTAATAAAATTACTTAAATGTGCTAACAAATTACTAAAATGTTTGAAGAATTTACAAAAATGTGCTAACAAAACTAAAACTAAAACTTATAATTATAACTTATAAAATTATAAACGCAGTTCCTCTACATACAATGCTAATATCGGTTTTCTTGTTAAAAATCAACATAAAAATCTACGTGTACCACGTGGATGACCGAAAGATCCAGACCCCAAGACCTAGACCTAGATCCATACTCACTAGGACCCAAACGCTAAAGAATATTCCAACACAACAGCTAGTTCGGTGAAAAGAAAAGCTTTTACGTGTCACTGCAGGCAAAATTACGAGTTTGAGCAACGTTGCGTTGTAAACTGTTGAAACCTCAGATGTTGCCAGTGATGTCAATCAAAGCGAAACATCCCTTTCGCATTCTACAGTGGCACACACCTACAGCGATCTAAAGAGGATGATAAGAAGTGCTGCAGTGCCTTGCATTCTATCAGATGAGAGGGAGGGATTAACTGCTGCTGACAGCTGAGAATAGATGGATGGATTTAGTTGTATGGCTTTAGACGGTCTGACTGACTGACTTTACTGCTTTAAAAAGTGTGGCCGGCGTCCAGCTGGCATATCTGCTGGCTATAACTGGATAAATGAGTGTGACAGACACGACTAACTGCCTCTCACACTTAAGGGAAACGACATATCTGCAGCCGTCCGTTGTTCTCATTGCATCGCGCCCACGCTGGTGGGATGGGGGGGGGGATTTAACAGCTGACAATCGAAAGAAATTCTCTAAAGCAGCAGTAGCACGTGGCGTTGAAACTGAAATTTCGCTCGGGTTACCGACGGGCTTCTTGATTGGGTCGGATCAATTAACAGAAAACGATACGGACGGTTCACACTAAAGGGCTATAAATTTGTGTTTTCAGAGCATCTGATTTCTTCGCGCCGCCAAGCCGGGGAGGTTCATGTTCGGTATGTGTGGCACGACGCCAGGCGCAAACAGCCCAGCGCTCGTAGTGAACTTGGCGCGCTCCCATAGGCCTGGACTCGACAGTGACAGAGACTGATGATTGTGGGGGACACACGATCCGAAAGGAGGAGCTCAACGAATATCACGAATTATGATGTTATTATGTGCCGAGGACGAGAATATATCCAGAAAATGACTTTATTTGAAAAAAAAACAACATGTTTTGGGATGTGTTTATCGCCTAAAACTCTAAAACTTGCAGAAAATGCTGCAAAAATCACCAAAACTAATCTATAGGTCTATAGAAGGCAGGGCCTATCATCTGTCACTGATATTATATTTTGTGCTGCAAATGTAATTATCTCGTATGCCAGTGGCTTTCTTACCATATATGCTTGCAAACCCCTTTACTAGTACCGACTTGAGATTTAAAAAAAGGAAGCGTGCTCGTCTTCTCAAATATAAATAAACAGGTCACCGATCGTCCGGGACCCATCTTTGTGGTCTGGGTTCTTGGTTCCGAGAGGAGAGAGGATTCGGTTTCACGGCGCCGTTGGTGGGTCAGCCAAGGTCTGGGAACCTATCGGTTACAAATTCGCACGTTAGCTGACATTTCCTAGCTAAGCTAAGAGGCTAACTGGGAGGTGTTGACTGAGTGGTAGGAACGGTTGGCGCGTTCGGGGGCCGTTGAGGCGGAACAATGGCGCGGCGTTTGGCAAGAGGCCGAAGTCTTTTAGTGTGTGAGTTTTACCACCTTTTAAGAAAACGATCCAAACATTTTCAGTGGATCTGATGTGTGAGAAATTAAAACCGCAGTCAGACGCTGTGATTAAGGACCAATCCCATTTCTCTTGTTTACCCATACCCCTCATCCCTTGAAACAAAGTGTTGAGGGGTAGAAGCAGTGGCAGCTGGTGATAAAATTTTTTGGGGGGGCGCCATATTTTTCATAGAGGGGAGGGGGAAAGGTCTCTTACCCCTTTGTTGTACAGAGCAAAACAAAATTTGATTCGTTTTCTCCAAAGTTGTATCCGGTCTCTTCCACCGCTGTGACATTCGCTCTTGCGCGCTCGGATCCGGCGGGATGTGTTTTGATTGACAGGTGTCAAGAACCAATCACAATCGATATATAGGAACTAGAAGGAGCCAGTGAGAGAGCAGCCTCAGGTCGCCTGCTTGTCAAAACTTTAAGGACCGACATCCATTTGTACTAACATCCCATAGAGAATGCATCGACGGCCTGTTGTCGTGCCAATTTCAACCTGGCTGAAGACGCACAAAAGGGGCGGGACTTGAAGCACGACCTTAGCCTGATTGGACAACGATATTCAGAGGCACATCAAATGGTCTGTAAGCATCTTAACAGCTGTTGCAGCGACACCTCGACTTCTCCGTTTCACGTCGTCAGATGTCGTTGCTAGTTGCTACGTGGAGACGGCGTGACGAGTCTCCACGACGACCGAGTGACAACAAACAAGCAAACAAGTGGTCAAAAGCCAGTACATACTTGATAGTGCGCTGATGTTTGGTTGTGTACTGAGTGATGAGGCGGAAGATGACATCCAGACCGTGGTTTTCTCCAATTAGGTTTGCTGTAGAAACTGTAAACAAAACACATGGCAAACACTGAATTACACAAGATTATAAATCATCTTATTTATTGTTTATAAGACAATGATAACTGCACGTTTAAGGATGAGTTATGCTACGGTCAGACACTCTGGGATTTCGCAGTATCAGTACATTAGCTAACTTTGCTACAATTGCTATTTTGCTACATAAGTTGACTTGGCTACATTACACCTTAGATGTAAAAAAGTGAAATAAAAATTGGAACTTTGACTTGAAAAGTTCACTATGTTAGCTAACTTTGCTACATTAGCTAACCTGGCTATATTAGTAAACTTCACTACGTTGGCTAACTTTGATTTATTAGTGTAATTTGGCTCCATTAGCTAAATTCGCCATGTTAGCTAACTTCAATACATTAGCTAACTTTACTACATACGCTATTTGGCTACAGTTGGCTAAGTTGACTTGGTCACATTTACTAACTTGGCTAATTTACACCTTAGATGTCCAAAAATAAAATAAAAATTGCAACTTTGACTTGAAAAGTTCACTATGTTGGCTAACTTGGCTCCATTAGCTAAACTGGCCATGTTAGCTAACATAACTAGATTAGTTAACTTTGCTACACTTGCTGTTTGGCTACATAAGTTGACTTGTTCACATTTGCTAACTTGGCTATGTTACACCTTAGATTTTAAAAAGTAAAATAAAATTTGCAACTTTGACTTGAAAAGTTCACTATGTTAGCTAACTTTGCTATGTTAGGTAACTTGCCTATGTGGGCTGACGTGGCTACATTAGTAACTTGTTAGTAACTAGTGACTTGAAAAGTTAATTATGTTAGCTAAAATTGGCCATGTTAGCTAGCATCACTGCATTAGCTAACTGTGCTACATTTGCTATTTGGCTACATGAGTTGACTTTTTGCTAACATTCTTGCATTTGCTAACTTAGCTACATTACACCTTATGTGTCAAAGTGAAATATGCCTGGGAAAAAAAATCAACTTTGACTTGAAAAGTTCACTATGTTAGCTAACTTTGCTACGTTAGGTAACTTGGCTATAATAGTTAACTTCACTAAATTGACTACCTTTGCTATATTAACGAATCTGGCTTCATTAGCTATGTGTCAGTGTTACCAGCAACTTTCAGTGGCCTTCTTTCTCTCTGGTAAAAGAAATCAGTAATTCATATTGTTGCCCCTAAGAGATTGTTTTCAACTTTTCAAGGGTGTTCATTACATCATGTACATGTTTAGCATTTAGCATTTAGTACGTGTGTGTTCAATGAAGCTAATGCTAAAATAATCATGAGTCAATTTCTGTACATGACACTTGTTGCCAGGCAACGAAACCAAAACAGGACAGTGTGCTACACTGCATCAGTGTTGTCACATATCAATTTCATGGACAACAAACACAAACATACTACCATTAACACCTGCTCCCAGATCTCTGAGTACACATATTAAGTTATCAGTACTTCAGTTTATGTGTAGGGACCCTATTCATGCTTATGCTAAAGTGAAGTAATATTTTGAGCTTTATTAGAGAGTACTGACTGCCCCATTTACTTCCATTGTTAGCTATATGCTTGTGAAAACAAAAGACGGTCAAACTCGATATTACTTCGACCATCGTACAATATCTCTCGAGTGGGTGTTTGGCAATGGCGGATAGCAGAAAATAAGATGTGATCAACTGCGTTAATATGTTTCAGTTTGTGTTGGCACCTGATGAGGAGAAGACTTGGATAACCCAGAGGCAGGCTGCGGCTCGCTTGGCATGTCCGACGTTTTGTTTGAGGAGATTCAGGGTCAATAGCACAGCTCCAGCCTTTTGTGCCTTCTTACCAATAAGACGGTCTGCGTAAACACACACACACACGGACACAAATATTCATCGGTGTATGAACAGAGTTAAGGCCAAAATAAAGATAGTAGCATAGACAACAGTGTAGGCTGTACAACCGCCAGAGTTTTTCAGATGGGTTTTTGCAGACATGACGTTAAGTGAGATACTTGGTGCTATAATAGACCTCAAGTGAGTCATATGAGTGTATCAGAGACAGGAAGTCAGCAAATCTTGGGTCATCTAAATGAAAGTTTTTAAGAAACCTAAGTCCCGTCCATCTACTCCGGTCCATGATAAATTTATTAACTAAACTGGCCATATTAGCTAACATCACTACATTAGCTAACTTTGCTACATTCGCTATTTGGCTACATAATTTGACTTGGTCACATTTGCTAAAACTTGAAACTTCACTATGTTAGCTAACTTTGCTACGTTAGCTAACTTAGCTATATTAGTAAACTTTACTACGTTGGCTAACTTTGCCATATATTAGTGTAATTTGGCTCCATTGACTAAATTAGCCATGTTAGCTAACTTTACTACATTAGCTAATTTAACTACATTCGCTATTTGGCTACATAAGTTGACTTGGTCACATTTGCTAACTTGGCAATGTTACACCTTAGATGTCAAAAAGTGAAATAAAATTTGCAACTTTGACTTGAAAAGCCCACTATGTTAGCTAACTTGGCTATATTAGCTAACTTGGCTATATTAGTAACTTCACTACGTTGGTAACTTTACTATATTAGCAAAATTTGGCTCCATTAGCTAAATTCGCCATGTTAGCTAACTTCACTACATTAGCTAACTTGGCTACCTTTCGCTATTTGGCTACATAAGTTGACTTGGTCACATTCGCTAACTTGGCTACCTACACCTTAGATGTCAAAAAGTGAAATAAAAATTGAAACTTTGACTTGAAAAGCTCACTATGTTAGCTAGTTTTGCTACGTTAGCTAACTTGGCTATATTAGCTAAATTGGCTATGAAGTTGCAGATTCAAAGGGAGGTTGATAGAGTGTTTACAAGCCGTGGACTGATTCTGACATCAAACAAGTGGCACAAACATGACCCGGGAGAGGTGGTGGTGGCGGTGGTGGGGTGCATGATGGTTGGAGGGAAATATGCCAACTCCGATTGCTCATAACACGGTTAACGCTTTAAAGTGTGGGGGAAATACGAGCTGTGCGTAGATCCCCGAGGGCAACCCTGGAGATGTGAGGATGAGGATCCAGACCCATGAAATCCATGGCAACAGCTGGCATCCACTGGGCGGTCAGAACTCTTCCCCTGCCGACGGGGTATTTTACTGCCAGTAAATCCTCTTCTTACTGACAGTGTGATAAGTTTTATGCCAAATGGAAGCAATTAATCTTTAAATTCAGCTGTGTACTGAGCCAAGGTCAAGACTTCTGGCCCTGCAGAACCCTGTAAATGTTTGGTTAAAGAGTTCAAGATTTTTACCCATCACCATCGTACATTGTGTGGTTACTTTCCGTCAATGTATATGTACGAGGGTCGTTCGAGAAGTTCTAAGCCTCATCCCAGAAGGGAGTTGGAGAAACAGACAGGAATCACATTATCCTGAAGCAATAATTGATTCCGTCATTTGTCTTAACTGTGATGCATAATAATGTCCATTTGTAGTTTTTTCCCTTTTCCTTTTTTTGGACGACCTGACCGAGGGCCATCTTCTGCGGCGTCCCTGCCCCGCTTGAATTCTGCAGCCCACTTCTTCGCAGCTGAATAAGACGGAGAGTCGTCACCCATTTACTCAAATGAAAGTTTTTAAGAAACCTAAGTCCCGTCCATCTACTCCAGTCCATGATAAATTTATTACCTAAACTGGCCATATTAGCTAACATCACTACATTAGCTAACTTTGCTACATTCGCTATTTGGCTACATAATTTGACTTGGTCACATTTGCTAAAACTTGAAACCTGAAAAGTTCATCATGTTAGCTAACTTTGCTACGTTAGCTAACTTGGCTATATAAGTAAACTTGACTACGTTGGCTAACTTTGCTATATTAGCGTAATTTGGCTCCAAATGAAAGTTTTTAAGAAACCTAAGTCCCGTCCATCTACTCCGGTCCATGATAAATTGTAACTTTACTACATTAGCTAATTTAACTACATTCGCTAATTGGCTACATTAGTTGACTTGGTCACATTTGCTAACTTGACAATGTTACACCTTAGATGTCAAAAAGTTAAATAAAAATTGGAACGTTGACTTGAAAAGTTCATGTTAGCTATGTTAGCTAACTTTGCTATGTTAGCTAACTTGGCTATATTAGTAACTTCACTATGTTGGTAACTTTACTATATTCGCGAAATTTGGCTTTGGTCCCTGCCCTGCTTGAATTCTGCAGCCCACTTCTTCGCGGCTGAATAGGACGGAGAGTCCTCACCCATTTACTCACCTCGGTGTCCAACTTTAGCCAACACGTGCAGCAGTGGCAGCAGGATGGTGTAGTTTGGATAGAACCTGCGACTGGCGTTGACCAACGCGGTCAGCAAGGCCTCGCTGCCTCCTTTACTGATCATGTAGTGGATACGACGATCCGTACCTGGACAGACGAAAGGCAGGGAAAAGAATTTCGTTTAATTAAGTTTAGTTTAGTTTATCAATACTTGGCGGACGTCTTAATCCAAGGCAACGTACGAACAAGTTCAATACCAAACAAATAAAGATGGACATCACCATGTATTCCGCCATGAAACATCACATCATTCAATAATAATAATCAAAAAAATAAAACTAATAATTCAAAATATTAAGAGTTTTAAAGGATCAGGATCAGAAACGTATTGCATTCATTTGAAATGTATTTTTTAGTTTGTTTTTTAGAGTTTTTTTTTCTTTTATTGTTTTTTCAGACAAATTTATTTTTACGGTTGGTTTTTCTTAATTTTTTTTCTGATTTTCTGATTTTTTTTTTTCTCTCTGTTTTTTGTATTTTTTCAGATTTTCTGAATTTTATTTATTTTTTTCTGTTTTTCGGACTAATTTTTTTCTCTGATTTTCTGAATTTTTTCCTTCTCTTTTTTGGACTAATTGTTTTTTTTTTTCTGATTTTCTGAATTTTATTTTTCTTTCTGTTTTTCGGACAATTTTTTTTTCTGTTTTTCAGATTTTTTTTTTTCTCTCTGTTTTTTGTATTTTTTCAGATTTTCTGAATTTTATTTATTTTTTTCTGTTTTTCGACTAATTTTTTTTCTGATTTTCTGAATTTTTTCCTTCTTTTTTGGACTAATTGTTTTTTTTTTTCTGATTTTCTGAATTTTATTTTTCTTTCTGTTTTTCGGACAATTTTTTTTTCTGTTTTTCGGACTAATTTTTTCTCTGATTTTCCAATTTTTTTTTTTCTCTTTTTTTTGGACTAATTGTTTTTTTTGTTTTTTTTCCTGATTTTCTGAATTTTTCTTTCTTTCTGTTTTACTGACAATTTTTTGTTTTTTTGTTTTTTCAGACAATTTTTTTTTTTTTTTTAGATTTTCTGAATTTTGTTTTTCTTTCTGTTTTTCCACCAATTTTTTTGTTTTTATTTAACTACGCACAGAGGACGATTAAACTATATAAAATTTGCACTATATAATTCACTATAAAAATGCACTATATAAAAACTACGACGGCGCCACAGTCTGGTCAATGTGTGAGCAACCCCGTCTCTTCTACTGTTCTACTCTAACTCGTTCCAACGTTTGAGTCCGGTGAGTCTCCGTGTTGCATCCGGTCGAAACACCTACTGTAATGACCGGTAGCTATTTTTTTCCCGGTAGCCTTAG
The DNA here is from genome assembly GCA_016801845.1 of Polydactylus sextarius. Classification (NCBI taxonomy): domain Eukaryota; kingdom Metazoa; phylum Chordata; class Actinopteri; family Polynemidae; genus Polydactylus; species Polydactylus sextarius. The sequence continues at coordinate 23,835,718 of CM028931.1, forward strand.
TAGTCTTATGATCTTTTAACTGAAATGTCATTTTTGCGGGAGAATCGACATCGACGTCACGAGGCAGAACGAGATGGAGCGTGCAATCAAAACAGCGAGTGGGATCAATTATATGCCGAGAGAAGCCAACGGTGAGTTAAATGTGGAGCTGAGACTGATCTATATCAATGCTGACATCACCCACCATAATGACTTTAGCAGTACTGACAACTAACTCATTTGAGATGGATATTCAGAGGTGGGACCAGTTGGACTATATAAATCAAATATTTGGATGGGAATGATTAAACATTTAAATGACCTCATTAAAGAATCTTATTTATTGGTTGTTTTATGACAGTCTTATGCTGATGACAAGCGTGATAATGTCATCACTTGTCACATTAGGGAAATAGTTCCTGGAGAAAATGAGTCTGACATTGTTTTGACGCATGTACAGACTGACTCCATGTTAATTTTAGTGACATTTGACGCAGTTGGGTGTGGTTACCACCGACTTGAATAACAATTTGACTATATTTACAGTTACTCTTAGCCAGCAGTTTTAAATAAGATTCTACCAACTGACCCGGTCTGGCCCCTGCAATATATCTGACTACGGTCGCCTGTGACGTTTAGTTCATGTTCAAACTACGGCTCCCGATCGCCAGAGTTGGGGGAGGGGGAGGTCTTGGGTTTTGGGTTACGCTTCGTGTCACCCAGTCGACCTGGCAGCTCGCGAGCTGCACTAGATCGTCCGAGCGCCGACGCACTCCAAGGAGTGCAGATGTTCGGGGACTCGGAGATGTTCTGACGCGGCGTCGCAGTTTGGTTCTCGTTTCTCGAAAAATCGCTCACGTCTTCGCGCTTACTCACTTTTCCCTGCTTCCAACATATCAACTTCCAGGACAAAATGTTCACATGCGACCGAGTGTATCGCACCCACTGACAGGTGCAGTTCATTTTCATGGACCGGCCTGTAGTGTGTGTGGTACCGGGACATTTTGTCGTACACGTCCAAGTAACTTCACAGATGAATTGGACCCAAGGTTTCCCTGTAGAACATTGTTATGAGATGATTAGTGCTCTTCATTTTACCTGTCAGTGGTTTTATTGTTTACTGAAACAACAGGAAGTTGTGATGAAAATAGGGCTGGGTATTAATCAAAAAGTTTTGATGCCAATACCTTCACTTTGATCGCAAATCTTCAGCTTTGGTATTTATCCCGCTCCACAAGCAGTTTTCTTACAGAAAAAAAAATAAACGACGACTTTGGTGAGACCGCTAGTTCAGCGGTGTATCATTTCTTACTCCTATTTTTTACTCATTTTACTCTTTTTCACTTGACAGATGGTACAGATGCTACAGTCTTGATCACATGATTAACCTCTGGGTACCAAAACTTGGCACCGAAAGACAACGTATATTTTGACACTCGGTGCTACCGAAGCATTTTGGTCGATGCCTGTAAAAGAACTGAAATTAGGTACCACAGCCCTATATGAGAAACAACAGAAATTTCTTTATCGATTGAGTTAAACCACTTTTGGGGCTTCTCACCGGGTTATGTTGGGTGAATACGTGAGACCTACACTTCTTTTACTATGCAAATCAAGACAGTTCACACAGTGGGACTAGTTTTACCTGTGGACGTCTGGTAATTTGTAAAGTCTGTCTCGGAATTTACTGACATTCCGGCCCGGATATGATGTCAAAGCTGTGCTTGTCCAACATGCCGGACCGACAGCATCGCCGGGACAATAGCTTTCCAAAACCCGTACCCGGTCTCGTATAGGTTTATGGAAAGCTTATGTTTTGGGCATATGGTCGTCATGGCAACAGTTAATAAAATGTCAAAGCAGCGACGTGACTTGGAACAGTGAGTAGTCGTTGCGCATTCGCATGGGATTAAGATCACAGACATCCTACCGCAATTATTACAAATTACCAGACGTCACCAGGTAAAGCTAATCCTGTGCGAATAGAGCTTATGTTATAGATTTAATTTGTGATTTGTATCTTCTACTTTTATATTAAATACACAGATGAAATAATATCATCATAGCTCACCGGCTGATAGAAGTTCGTCCAGGACATTGAGGACATTTAAGGTGCTCTCCACATCCCCTTCAATCTGCTGAGGCAAGAAACACAAATGAATGACTGATGAAGGTTAACTGTCATTACAAAACAAGGACACATACATGTACATGGACTGTTTTTTATTTGTTTATTTGTTTTATATTATAGCAAAAATGAATGAGAGATCCAATGGTCAGGATACAGACAGGAAGTTGAACAGTCAGAACTAGCTCAAATTGATCGCTCTCAGAAAGAAACCCACAATAACTACGTCCAACAGATTCCACGATGGCGCAGTTTCCACCCAGGAAACCTTGGAGGTTCTGGGATCCAGTGTCCAACATCACCAAGAAGGTCCAAAGAATGTACTTCCTGTCGCAACCTGCCTCTACAGTTACCCAACGACCCATTATTGTCTGATCTGGTTTAGCCAACACATAAGACAAGAACAATCTGCACTAAAACATCAAGATTGAAGGACTTTAAATCATCAATGCAGACCCATTAACATCCTTCATCGTGCAAACCCCACTACAACATCATGGCCCACCTGATTCCCACGCGCAGGAAGTAAAACCGTCTAAACTTGTTATAAGGACATCAAAAAAATGTCGTTCCCGGTTGACCTTTGTAAAAAAAAAGCTCCTCCATGTTGTTGACAAGTTTCCACTGGACTCAGTGGAAACATGTCAGTGGAAGCAAGAACTGCTCAATATCAAAAAGACTTCCGTAGAACAGAATGCTACGCCCACTCGCATCCCCGTGGAAATGACAACGCGGTGGAAAGATTCTCCAGCATCAAGTTCCTGGCTCAAATCGTGACTGAGGACTTATCCTACAGCCTTAACACCAAGTCAGCAGCATCTGTTCTATCTACCTCCGCAAACTGAAGCAAGTGACGCTGCCACGGAGGCTTCTGGTAAATTTCTACCATTGTTCCATCTACTGACCTAACGTCTGGCAGTGTGGTTCAAAAGTTGCACAAAAGGCGAGAGAGGCGAGAACTCCAGAGGGTGATTAAATCTGCCAATAAAATCAATCAATCAATGGGGCCACACTTTCAACCTCCCAGGCTGCTGAACTAGACTCCCAGACCATATGTGAACCCCATGCAACAGTGGACACCGCGCTCGAAAAACTGTTATACTGTACTGTAAAATCTGCTCTAATATACTTTAAGAACTATGTTTTGTTCTTGCACTACTGTCTTAAAATAAGCTAAAACGTATGATGTCATTGTTCTTGGTCTGTTTCTCAGATTCAATAGATCTCCCAGGATCAGGTAAAATGTTGTCTCATTTTGGTGGTACGTGGGACCTAAAAGGGTCTAGGATTTATTCTGGGACTAATTGGACCCCACTTAATATCTATTCTGATCCCACTTTGAGCCTAGGTAGGCAAATATGTGGAGCCTATATGGGTCTTGTCTATCTCACCCAGTTGAGCCCCATTGAAATTCCAGTGAGAACCCACTTGAAGTCCATATGGGCAGACACAGACGGGGCCACCATGTAAACTGGTACAAATCCACTTGGGACCCAAATTTGCAGCCCACACGGAAATGCTGGCCTTAATGTATTACCGCTACGGTGGTGTAATTGTATACCATCAATCTTCATCATGTTATGTATATCAAGTGTGGGACCCATTATGGAAATGAACAATATCTGTGTATATTAGTGAATAATGTTATTAATTACAATCATCACGAACGGTGCCAGTGGTTATCCATCAACAGTAGAAGATCAGGTAGTGAATTTCTTTCTTCTGTCTTCTACTGCTGTATCTTGCTCTCAGGAAAAGTGGTTTCCTCCGGTTTAAAAAAAAAAAAAATACTGATGTCCAAAATGCCAGACTTGGTTAAATATTATTAGCATAATCCTGCTGATATAAATATTCAATTTCAATTCAATTCAATTCAATTTTATGATAAAAAATCCAACATTTCCACAATGAGCAAGGGCTCGGCGACAGTGGAGAGGAAAAATTCCCTTTTAACAGGAAGAAACCTCCAGCAGAACTACTTGAACGTACTTTCAAGTAGTTTCTTAGCACAACATTTATTACTCTACAAAACCATTATTAAAGGAAAGAAAAACCAGCTCCGCCGACTGTATCTGACCTTAAATGGAAAGGTTCTTCTCCCAGACCAAACGCATGAACACCGACCGTCCGGCTCGGAGAAAAACTCCATGGTAACAAAATGTTGTCTCTGAACTTACTTGCCCCAGCCAGTGATTATGTTTCCTATAAAATGTACTTGCCGTTGCACTTTAGTTTAGAACGTATTTAACACTGGCGCTGCCAGGAGATGATGACGTTATCACGAGATCGTGAGACTTAAAAAGGACTGTAGAATTCTGGATGTCGCAGTTAGAAAAACATATTTCAAAAAGTTCTTCTTACCTTATTTATCTTATTCTCTCTAGAATAATCTGTTCCACTTTTGTCAGTGTATGTACGTAGATCTATACAACTCAAGTCTATAACGCTGGTTCTAACACTCCAAGTTTGGATCACATCATATGTATGTGCACACACGGTGGGTTATTGATCAATCACGTTCCCAATATACTTGCAAAGCGACGTTCATGTCCTCACCGCCTCGTGTTATTTCAATATCACCGGTTAATCCGCCAACGTTCCTCCAGCTGGTCTGAAACGTCAACCTTCGTGCTGTTTTTACTCAAGTTCTGGCCGGCCACGCCATCAAAACCTGATATTTCGCACGAGGATCAAATTTAAATCAAGAAGTAAATCTGAAGTGTTTCTGGAAAACTAAAGACAAACCCAAATCGCGCCACCCGTGTCCTATTTTTGGAGCTGGAGTTTTCAAAGTCTCGTGGGGTCTGGTTTCCGGGCGCGAAAGAACCGACCGAGACGCGAGACTTTTTGTTTTTTTGGTGAACTCAGATCAATCGGAACATTTTGTACCAAGGTGACACCAACGGCAACGGCGACGTTAGCTAGGAGAATTGAGTTGCGCCAGCTAGCTGTTAGCCCCACCGCGGCAAATGGCAGCTAACGCATGTTAGCGAGAATCCTCATTTCCCGTGGCAAATGTTAGCGTTAGCCAAATTTATAAGAAACACAACAGTTAGAAATCTACCAGAACCTTCCCTTAAAACTACAATAACCACTTGTGTTATAGTAACTTGCTTCCTGCTGATTCACACATGCTGTTGTCCATCTCGGGATCCACGGGCTGATATTTCACCGCGCTAGCTCTCACGGGGGGCCAGACCACCACATTTTCAGCCACGTTTCCTCTGGATATAAAACTCAACTTCGATGTCGACGAGCGACCGCAGACTATGCGCTGTGTTTTTTTATGTCACCCCACTTCTCGGGGCTCCGGTGTCGACCACAAACCAAATTATGAGAACCCGATCTCACAGCATACGCAAAAGTGGATCAGGTTTGATGTACATGTGATACGTTTGATACAGCAATAACCCAAAGCGGGCCTGCGACCTGAAAGAACATTATCCACGCTAATTCCACAATTAGTCTCTAAGTAAATGCTCTTTTAATAATACAGATGTCATTTCAAATAGCCTCTTGTACGCAGCGCTACTGCAGTTGAAATGTGTGCAATGTCATTTTTTTTTTCTTGCGTTTGGTGTCATTTAATTTGATTATTTTCTTCCCTTTTCTTTAATTTTTCTTTCTCCTGACCACCGCATTGAAGACGATCTAGAAGCGAGGATCGGCGCCGAGTTCAGTTCAACTTCGTTGGAGGAAACGATTAATGTAGATTATGTGGATTAATGCTCAGTTTTCTTCGTGTTTGTACACGGATACGCTGTGATGTAGTTTATCGGTCGCTCTGGCGTCCAAATTATCATCATGTTAATGAAGTAAATTAACAGATTGTAACTTCAAATTTGAAAAACGACTAATAGGGTTTGTCCAGTTTGGATAAAACCCTAAAGTCGATGTTCTGTCTTGATATTTCATCTTACTTCTGCTAAAGTGTAACTTGTAAAGTATGTTCAACTTGCTTTGTTCTTGATGTTGGAAATATTAGTTTAGTTAATTAAAATTTTTTACTTGAAATGTTGCTCAGACTTGAGGAAGACCTCTATTAAGTAGAACTTTTTATTTTTTTTTTTGGTCAAACGAGTCATTTCTATTGTGTCCACTTTGGGAAAACATATATTTTCTCCATTGGTATCAAGTGAACAGATTTATTTTCGTCTGTCTTCTCTGACAATTATCTCATTTTTTTCCCCAAAGGCAACAACCGGCTGAAGTTCTTCTTCTGTCTTCTTTTTTTTCTTTGGCGTCAGAGTCTTGAGAAACCTTTCGCTTGGAGAAAGTAACTGTAACTGTAATTGTAATATTCTCTTTCGGCTTTAGAAAATGCTAGAGGTCGAACGTCAACTGTGCTCTGTGCTCTCAAAATGTCAGATCTACTGGGGATATGAGATTAATTCTGGTATCTATGGTCTCATCACTTTGTACCTTCAGTTGCTCATATGACGTCGGCGCGTTGGGTTTGTGTATCCCGCAGCGAGACAGTTCATATTTTTCTTTATCTGTGAAAGTACCGGAATTCTGCGACATTTATTTGGAATTTAGGTGACACTGTAATGTGTGGTGATAATGAATCACTAAATAGGTACATCTTTCAAATCTAGCAGCCATTGGATTAGTTTCATCTATATATATATATATATAAAATAACTTGGTTTTATTTGGAGTAGTGGTTCGATTCCTACCTGCAGAGCAGAAAGGAGGACCTCTACGCCGCTGGAGGAGCTCGGGGGTGCTGTCATTCTCGGCCGTCCTTTCGTTGCGCCAGTCAGAAAGACGGACGGACATACGGAAAGATGAGACAAATAAAGTATCCGTTAAACAGGTGGACGGTAAAAAGGGACCCGACGGACGGACGGACGGACGCACGGGCTGCGACGAGGGCAAGGAGAGACTAGAGGAGCCGTCAGGACAGACGGAGATCGTCAATCAGGGGGTGGGGGGGGGACAGACAGAAGAATTCCGAGTTACTTCCTGCGCAATGTACGTCACTCACACCGTGTGTGTGTGTCTCATTTCATAACTGACACTAACGCCGACGTCCATATTAGTGACACAGTGAGACTCTCCTTACCGAAATGAACTGACAATCTCCACCAGGATCAGTCAGTCAGTCAGTCAGTCAGTCAGTGCGTCTGTCACTAATGCACGCATGCATTCAGAACGTACGGGCAGGTAAAAATACGTATATATCACGCGCATGTTCCGTCGAGTTTGCAGAGAACTGCGTCGCCAACGTCATAAATAAAAGCGCTTAAATGCGAACGTTGTTGTGTCTTGGATGCGTGCACGCCGCACGCCCACGTCCCCCCGCACATGTGTAACCCTATCCCACCGGGATAAAGCGCTCCAGAAAACATTTGCTCTATGGTGTTGAGAAGGCTGCCACTATAAAAAGGTCTCGACAAGACCACGGTGGGCAGCTGCAGGACACAAACTATAGTCAAAAGGGTAAAGGGGGTGGTGGGGTTGGGAGGGGAGGGGGGGGACCTTAAGAAATAACTGAATCTGACGGCTACGGCGTTTTCATTTACGCTATTTCATAAAGCACACGGAAAAAATATAAACACCCAGTTACCAGTTTATTATGTACGTCGGCGCTGTCCGCACCACGTTGACGTACGTCAGCGAACACGCGCTATAAACACTCGGCTATATTAAAAGTATCAATCAACAGCAGCGCATCAATCGGCGCCTATTTAAAGCAACACCACCGGGACGGTTGAATTTAACAAGGATCTGGATCTGTCTGTTCAAAGACTGATTTATGTCTATCAAGGCAGTGATGAACTAGATTATTTATTTTATAAACATAATTGGACAAAAGAAGCAGGTGGACAATACCCCATTTGGGTATATATACGTATAGATATATATCTAGTGCTATTATCTGGGGTTGCTGCAGTTGGTCAAGTCTGGGTTCATCTACATTATGTATTCAAAGAATGAGGTCAGCTCACTACCTGCGTGTGACCATTTTTTTTTTTTTTTTTTTGCCAGGCACTTTATGTTTCAATTTAACAGGTTATGCATAAGTTATCCCTCATTTTATACAAAGTCCTTTATAAAGATTACACTACCAGTGGACAGGATAATATAGTATTTAATGTAAAAACCTGGTTAACACTTAATCTTTATTCTGTCATTAGTATACCTTGCCTATTAGTGATGCAGTGAAAAATTTCCCCCATAGAGAATGAATAAGACGCAATAAATCGCAAAAATTTTCATTGTTTTTCCAAGCATCTACTGCTCTGGCGTACTTTTACCGAGAGACATTGTTAAAACTTTAAACCACGACCATGATCAATTTTGGAGTATAAGTCCGAGTTTACAGTGGGTGTGTGTGGGACTGTTGAGGCTAGAGTGAGAGGCTTTCAGAAGATTGCCTGAAAAAAACTGTCTTTGCACGGTGCTCACAGCTACAAATTTCGCTCTACCTGTATGATTTTCCCCAAAGTTGTAGTCACGCTTGTCCTGTTTCACACAATGTGTTTATCTAAACAATAGGATTTACCGTTTTTGAAATAGCAGCCTCTAAGTGACAAGTGTACTGCTCAACTGCCTCATTCACTCCAATGTTAACCCAGAAATGGATTTTAGGAAAAAAGGAGAAATTACTAGTTTTCTTAACTTGCGTGTTGTCCACAAAAAATTTATCTTGTGCTATCTATCTGTCCATCCATCCATCCATCCATCCACCCAATGACGTTGACTAAAAGAGGCCAGTCCAAGACAGCACATAAAAATCAACTATCTCACAATGATGGTGAATGGCCACCACCTACCCAGTGACTTTACATACAGTGCAGTTAACTTTGGCAGTCTGGAAGGAAAAGACACGATAGTTGTCCTTGGGGAGTTCAACGCCAATGTGGGCAACGATGGATGGAACTGGCGATCCAAATGACGTCAACGACGATAAAATTAGAGGAATTCTCAATGCTTGAGCAAGTTCTTTTAAGATTCTATACTTAAAAATGTTCAATTTTACTGTTGCAAATGTCTAAGAATAAATTCATTTCAGCTACTTCCTATTCTATTGTACTTTCGGTTGCTTATGACCCTACAGCCATGCATCACATTTTATGAGATGGGTTTTCATACTCAGAATCAGTAAATTCTGACTCCAACAGCAGTACAGACGAGTGCAAGGGACGTGGAAGGTCATCTCTCCGGTTGGGGGAAGGAGCCAGAACTGCTGTGCGATATCAACTAAATATAGTTGGGCTCAGGTCCATACACAGCTCTGGAACCAAACTCCTGGAGGGGCTGAACTCTATCCTTTTTCCGAGTGACAAGTCCCAGGCCGAGTGCCGCTGTGTTGTTGTTTTTCACTGGAGAACAAAGGCGTCATTTCGATGCAACTGGAAGGAAAGGACATGATGGTCCGACGCCAATGTGGGCAACGATGGAAGGAACTGACGATCGAAAGAAACGCCCAGCCTGATCTGATCAGATCAGACTTCTATGCAACAGGTTGCTCGTTAGTCGTGGGAAAACGATTCGGGATTCTGAATCATTAACCCGACTCCCTAACATCACTCATGAGTAATGAATCTAGTCAGTTGAGTCCCACCACATTTGATTGATATAATCAGCACCATTCAAACATCTTACATCTCACTCGGCAGAGAAACGAAACGTACCGACTCCGAGCAAGCAGCGCTAACTGTAGACACTCACTCCAACTGGGGTGTCGGGTTTGGGTTGGTTTCTCTACCAAGTAGGTGAGTGACTCACGAGTCGTCACTTGCCGCTAGACTTACCCGACTTACCCGAGTCGTCAGTCGGGTAAGTTTAGTTTCTCTGCCAAGTGAGTGACGACTCGTGACTCGCGAGTCGCATCTTCCGATATACCGCTGATAAGTTTAGTTTCTCTGCCTATGTTGTTGACTTTTATTGTTGCCGTATAAGCTTGTTGCCTATGTTGCGACTGAATCAATACTCTGCTGATCCACTCCGCATAGACCATAAGAAATTACTTCCTGTACATAAATTACTGTACTTTATTCAACTCTCACACATTGGTCACTTTAAGATAATGTAAGTTTGTATTTTTTTTAATAATAATAATAATATTGTTAGTGAACCTTATTTGCGCAAAGCGTTCTCATACAACCCGAGTCATCTCAGTGAGTTTATCACTCCGAATCCCTCTAAAGACCTGAGTGTTACATGACTATTGCTCATGAGTGAACTCGTTGAACCCCCGACGACCCTCAAAGGGATAAGCGCTACGGAAAAATAGAGGGATGGACGGACTGTGGTTGGATCAGTTGATCTGTGGCCATATGTCTTAGACACCAGAGGAGCTGAGCTGTCAACTGATCGTCACCTGGTGGTGAGTTGGATCAGGTGGCCGAACACACCGGGTCAACTCCAGCCGCTGCGAGGGTGAACTAGAAAAATGTCTGGCAGAGTGTCATGTCTACAAGATCCCCCGACTGCCACATGAGCCTTTCACACATACCAGGCACCACTGATTACTTGCGAGAACGATTGTTCTGGTCGTGTCTTTACCTGGCGAATAATGTAAACGACCCGCCTCTCTTAGAGACACCCGACTCTCTATGTTCAGTTAATCCCGCCGCGCTGCCGCACATCCGCGTCGAATGCAGCCAAACAAAACTGTGCTTCTGTAAGAAACACCTCGACAAAATTCTAAGATATAAAATTAACTGGGATATAATTAATACCTCATAAATACCTCACTGCTGCTGTTCCCTTTCCTCGCCCCCACCCCACAAGAAGATGCTTCCCAGATTTACGAGCCAGTAAGAATTGTCCACCGCAGAACCACAGAATAAAAGCCTTACTCTTCCAGATTCATTAAGTCAAACAATCCAAACAAATTGTTGTAAACAGTAGCAACATTCCTATTCTGACATTCATTGTCATCACTTTTTACTTCTTAAGCACTGGAGACACAAATTTCATTGGCTGGATGTGCACTCTTTGCTGATGAAAGAACCGCCCGGCAATTTGGGGTTGGAGGTTTCGCACCTCTGTTACGCAATTTTGACAAAACTAACTACTACTAACTTTCCATAATAAGAACATTAACCTGTTGTGTAAAGTAATGCCGACTGTAGGATGGGTCTCACACAAAGAGAGCCCGGTAATGTAGAGCTCGCTTCGTAGTACAGCCCACTGATGTTTGGGAGGCCTCGTCTTACTGCTTCCCAGTATGTACATGTTTATTTTGACTCTGCTCGTATCAGATTTAAGAGCAGGCTTTAATAATGTGTTGTGAGGCTGCACTATGCAGTTTGCAGGGCACTCTCTAGCTACGGCGGTGTCCATTCAAAATGTCTTGTCCACTAAAATCTGGGATCAATTTTAACTCAACAATGTTAAATAAAACCACTTATTTTCCTGGTACGCCTTCCCTTGCATTGTGAGTGTTTTCAAATGGTTGCGCCCTTTACTTTTTGGTGAAATCCCGTTTATTTTTATATAATTTCCTGGAGGTGAAATACCCCCAGGTGGCCGACAACCTTTGTGTAATTCTAAACCACTGTCATAAAACCCCGTGCTTGAGTTCCTCTCCCTTTTTAACTCCGAAGACAGTTTTGTTGCTTCTGAGATTGTACCGCCGTCACGGCTCAAGTGACAGCGTCTTTCCTCTGCCTTCCGATCCGGCCTGGTGCTGGAAAACGGCTAACGAGTTTTTCAGGCATGTGCGCGCACTAAACAGTTACGTTACATACTTTTCAACATGCTGCTGATCAGACAGTAGCTGGAATGGGTCCAACCAGGAGATTAAGTGACATCCATAGGTTCGAGGTCACATGTTTTTCATGCTGCAGCACAGGAAGTATGTGTGGCTTACAAATGGGGAGGGACAATGTTCAGCGACTCGCCAGAACCATATTCGTTCTCTAAGCTCCACATCTTAAGGGTTTCGATGGCGAGCTAATGCACAGTTGGTGCAAGCGGCGGTAATACCAACATGGTAAGTGTGCACCGTAAATTACCATTGTGATCTCCTTGACGGTTAGGATAAAAGCAACTAATGTGCCTTCATAAACTCAGACTTCCAGCTGATCCTTGCTTGTCAGAAGCGATCCGTCGCATCAACGTGGAATCAATCAAAAGCTGAGAACTGTTCGATAGGTATCGCTTTACTTGTCCTCACAGCTAGAACTGAACAATATGTCACTGTCGGAGTAATCGGGATATGACGGCTGTATGGGCATATCGAGTTTCTCACACTCACCCCACCCCCTCGTCACAGCTTGTACAGTGAGACCAACCCAATGGGTGGTGGGAAGAGTGGGGATTGAGCAACTGAGAAGTGCTGGGAAGTAGTTTAACCTTATCCTACACTACAACTGCACTCCAGTTTGGCTCAAACCAAGATCTTGAAGGATTACTGGTCTTGTCCAAATCCCTCCAGCCCCCTGAGAACCCTGATGATGCCGCTGTTCTTCAAGATCCGGGAGCAGCGATTTTCATTCAAGATGGTGGTGTCAAAGAGTTTGAGGTCCGGGTGGGTTGGTTTGCCACACTTGATTAATGATTTTGCATGATTATTGATCTCGCCATCCTCAGCCTCACTTTGGCACTCACTTTGTTGGTAAAATAAGAACTTAAAGTGATGATTCCGGAATAATTTGAACCCAGTGTATATTTCACTTGGACTACGGGTCAAACGGCCCCTCAAGAGATATTTTACGTTGGTCGAACTCAAATTGAACGTAATTGGGGTCTACTGCTGCGTTCCACTTCCAACTTCCAACTTTGGAAAGTCGAGTTGAATCAAGATGAATCAATCGAAGATGGCCTCCCCGAATGTAAACAGTAGAAGCTCCTGTAATATTCCATTTATTAGCATTTCTGACTAGTTTTTGTCGCACTAAATCACATAGTATCACATACATTTTTCACGAGATATATGCGAACTACAACGCAGGCCGCACTCACAATAGCCTGGTAGATCAGTGCCCATTAACTGTTTTAAAAGACACTGCTATTTCTTTTTTCCGTTTTATGGCGGTAAGCAACTTTCTCCCACTTGACGTGACATCAGTCCCAGCTCCGACTTTGGCAGTAGCATGAATAGGGTCCCCTAAATTAGTCATTTTCCTCGTTCTTCACAGACACATCGAACTTTCGTTCAGGAAAATGACAAAGACCCTGGGTTTAAATTACTCCAGACCAAATTGGACTTCAGACAACTTGATTAACTTGTACTTTTTCTTTACTGGGTTACTGGGGTTAGTGGATGCCCACCAATCCCAAGAACCGAAGAAGTCAAGGTCAACAGTATCAGAGAAATAAAATAACATGTAAGAGCTGGACTCAATGATGCTGCACCCACTCGGTCTGATATTCCTTGATAACGGACCGCTGCGAAGTATATCAGAGGAAAATGAACTTTTCGCCTCTGATTCATGTCATTCATATCACTCCGCAAGTAGTCCCGTAACTCACCCTTCGCTATTAATTAAAAAAAATGGCCATGGTCCTATTGGAATTATTGAAAAAACAAAACATCAATTCTCTCTTTTATTGCTCACAAGATCTTTTTTTTTCCCTACAAGAATTTATATACTGCTCATTTTTATGCAATTTAATCTATGAAAAATGGTCTTTTTGTTTCAATTTAAGTAAAAAAAAAATGCCTATGTGCATATTTATATGTAATGCATATGAGTCCATATAATATCCATATATGTAAGTGACCAACAACAATGTGTGTGTGAGAGAGAAATGGAGACAAGTCGAGCTGAAGTATCGCCAGTTTTCCAGCCGACATGAACCCCAGAGCATGCAGACTCTCCCCATGAGGTCACACACACACACACACACACACACGGGTAATCCCAACATAGCATCAAACACGGACACTTTCAGATACATGGAAACACTCAAATAGGCTTCATCGTTCCCATCGGGGACAGAACGATAATCCACTGATGAAATCAGACACACTTCAGTCCCGCACAGAATTCCCCTGGCTCGACACACATGTATACTGTATACACACTCACACACATACACGCATTTCCTCAATAGTGAGGGAAGACCCCGAATGTAGTTTCAGCTGTCCAGATAATCTATTTCACTGATGCCTACAGACAACCGGCTTTGACAGGGATACGCCTGTCTGAGCTTTCCATCTATAACTGTGCTCACATTACTGTGTGAACAGAAAAACACACACTCAGCAGCTGGCTAACCTGCTCACTTCTGCTGGCATGGTAACTAAACAATACTGTCACCCATACATTACTGTCTAACTTAGTAATGCATGGGTTTTTATTATATTTGGTCTACTACTAGCTAGCTAGCTAACAACAATGGATGTTAATGGTCCTTAGTGGATGAGTCTTATACTACGGTCCATGCCGTGGTGTCTTAAAATCACAGCAAAGCTCCCGTCAAACTGTCTTTGCAAGTTCATGGAGCATGTCACAAAAGGACATATCCAAGGAAAAGATGTAAGTAGAGTGAGACACCTTCCTCCCAAAGTGTTTTCTGAAGCAACTCAAGTTTATGATCATTTCTGTTGTCGAGGAGACACTGATGGACACCGAAAACGTGTCAACCTCGCAAGACAGGGGCTTAAAAAAGCAAGCTATACATTAATGAATGTGTTTCTAACCCACGGATAGAGGCTAGACCTGCGGTAATAATAGGAATATATCATCACTCTGGTGTGGCATGCAGGGGTTGAATACCGTTGCCCGTAGTTATGTCCTTTCTGGTTTGTTATGTCCAATCTGGTTTGTGTCTGGTGGACTTTGCGACATTGAGCTGCAGATGACGTTTGCAGCCAGAAGGACTGCGAGCAGTACGGGAAGAGCTGTGGAGTGTGAACAGGAAGTGAGAAGGGGACCGTCCCTTGAGGTGGGTCTTTGCGCGCCTTCTTGGGCAAAGGAACAAAATATGATGTCCTCCACAGAACAGGGACAACCATCGAGCTCACGCTCAACACGCGCTGAGAAACCACACTCATTTGAGAAGCACAAAGTGGCATCGCGTGAGTGGCAGCTAGTTTATCAGCAGCATCTCATTTGCTGCTCAAGAATACGACCCGACGAGAGACCCCAGATCCCGGAGGAAATAAGGACAAGGAGAAGGGGATGTAGGGCCGGAGTTCAACCGTCGTGAGAGGAAAAGACGGTACAGACCATCATTGCCATCTGTGATTTTGGGGAATGTACGATCTCTCGCCGGCAGCACGATCAGGTCTTGATCACGTACCGAAACGTGGCACCGAAAGACGAGGCCTATTTTGATACTCGGTGCTACCAACCAGGGTGGTCTTATGTACCCAAGACCCTTGGTAACTTCATGATCAAGGGATTAGTGTTGTCGAGATGACGATGATTCCCTTACATTACGAATTCCAAAGAAGTGGGTTTACTTAACCGCTGCATAGTCGAGGTACATGAATTTGCCATGTCACCTAGGGGACTACCATTCCAAAGGGGGATCTGAAGTTCAAGTTTTCCTGCATGCCATTCTTAGAACTTAAGAAAGCGCTGGTGGTGGTATTGCTGGGGAGATTCTTGACATCCCAGCTTTACTACTGTAGCAACACTGCACCTGTTAGGCGAGTGCAAGCGGAGGAATCTTTTTGAAGGACCCTGTGAAATGTGGGTGCTAAACGGTAAAGAAAATTATGCAGGGGAAGTCAGCCTGGGCAGGTCATTGGGAATTAAGTTTGCCCTTAAGGTGGAAGAGGTCAAGCGGAGTTATTTAGGTTCAAACTATCTCAAGTCTTTGCCTGTTCTTTTGACAGCTATTTGGTTTGTTTCCTGTATTTGTTTTTGATGATGGACTCTCTTAACTGTGTCCCAAGATTTTGCGTCTAAGCTAACTCCTGGTTTGGGTCCTCCTGGTTCCTCTTCAGGTTTTGATCAATTTAAGACCTATCCGGATGGGAATCCGTTTTAGGCGGCGACATGGGATAAAGTAATTTTTACCAGGGAATTTAGTCACGTCCGAACGCGGCATGTCCGTAAACATCAGTTTGTCGGTAAAATTTACGGTGACTTTTACCTTCTGTAAAACGATCCAGAGAAATTACAGAAGGTAATATTAATCTCGTGCAAATGTGACCCTCTAATGTGACCCTAATAGTAGTGTATGCACAATCTTGATTATGGGCAATATTGTACTTTAAGATAATCATGAATTGTTATTATTCTTCAGCTGAAGAATTGTACCTACATGAGTTGCTGTTGTTTTGGCCACACCATTGACACAACATTCAGGTTAGATAACATTTTACTTAATACATTGTCTTTTAATCACTGTGGGTTTCAGCTCAGTTCCCCCTTCTGGGTTTGAAAACCAGCATTATCGCTATGGATTTGCGTCTTGTAAACAAGACAACAAAGGTAAGACATGATTTATGATTGTGTTTATTGATCGTTTTAACATTATTGATCATTATATCGCTGCTGGTTCAGTCAGTTTTTGTCAGATTTTGATGAAAATTGTACTTTCAGAATCGACAGGACTGTTTATTTACAAAGCGCCGTGTGGAGGGGGGGTGTCGCGGTTTATGTAAACATCTTTTTGTGGAGTTTGTGTACTTGCTCTTTAATTGTAATTAATTAATTGTATTGTAAAACATTTCTGAGGATACAACACACGTTGATGTTTATGTTGCTGAGCCGACCTTAGACACCATAAAATCGGATGCGACACACTCTGCCCCCGATGCCGTCACCCCGTAGTGGGTGACGATATCGCTCGTGGCATTTCAACCTCAAGTCCAGATAAGTGAAAACACCACTGCAGCCATTTTCAACCACTTATCAAAGTCTGAAACGCGGTGACAGTGTATGTGTCAAGTAATGAAGTCAAGGTGTCCCTCTCCCCAGGGACACGGGAGAATTTCCAGCTTCTGCTAGATGATACCGAGGTGTTTCCACACTAGTTATATAATCTCTCTAGCCTGTTCTGGGCTTACCCGGAGGTCTCCTCCCAGTGGACGTACCCGGAAAAACTCCAACCGAGACGCCCGGATTGCACCCTGATCCTGATCGGATACTCATAACACTTCAACTGGCTCTTGCAACATGAAGGAGCAACGGCTTCGAGTTTCTTCTGGATATCTGAGCTCTTAGGTTGACCTGCTTCACCCTATGGAGACAACTCATTTTGCTGCATGTATACATGAGTATATATATATGTATATACTGTATATATCTGTATATATCCATAGGTGAACATGATGGAGGGGATTGTGCATTTCTGTTGCTGTGTTGTAAAGGGCAGCACTCCCTAGTAGAGCCTCCCTGGGTGAGAGATCAAACTAAGAATGGATCATAGCACACGATGTCAACAGACTGATCCTATTTGCAGGGAATAGGGAAACCGAATTCCCCTCCAGCTCTTGCTTCAGGTTTTCTTATCAACATGGAGCTACCGCTCGGTGGACCCAGCACCCGATGGAAGTGGCAGGTCAGGACCTGACGAGACTGATCAGCGACTTAGGACCTTAAAAGTTCAGTCACAAATAATTGCGCAAGTACCGGTTTTGTCGTGTCACTAGTCACTATTTTTGACTGAGAATGCTCAAAGACACGGGGCTTCCTCGATAATATTATTCTTTCGGTTTTCAAAGACACTTTGAACTTTTGAACTCTTAGACCTTATGCATAGTAATGACACTGATGACTGCTGGTCTCCCAAATTAGACGACGGATAATAACTGGGTTAATTAAGATTTCGGAGAGTCACTTCTCATGCTCATTTTTACGGAAGCGTATTGCATTCACTTTTTTTTTTTTTGTTGCCTTTTTTGAGGTAATTTTTTCCCCGTTTTTTCAGAGTAATTTATTTTTATGGTTAGTGAGTTTACAGAGCATTTGAAACAATAGACGGATTCATTCCTTTACTGAGAGCTGGACGGAAACAAACGTGACCGGCTTGTTGAGTTGAATCAAGTTTTACTTCACCGTCACCGTAGGTCCGTGGGAGTCGCCTGCAGGTTGGAGGTTCTCGCGATAATTTAGAAGAAAAAGTAGTTAAAAAAACAGAAAAAAAAATGACTCTGTAAAACAGGAGAAGAATTACTTAAGTGAATGCAATTCCCGTGCATTTTTACACCAACAAAAGCGGTTTCTGTTCATGGCGTTCGTGGTGTACATTTCAAGGGTATTATGTTTGTATGGTAGAACATGGAGCTTAAATTACACTCTCCAATAGAATGGAAGACAGCAGTGATTTAAGATTTAGGTTTGACTCGTTAATCACTCATGTCTGAAACTCTAACTGCGATGCCCTCAGTCTAATGTGAAGGGTATCAATTTTCCTGCCTTGTTGAGTTTCATTCACAGTTACCCTAATTTTTCCATAATCAAATCTTGTATGTCTTATTAGAATATTGGATGGCTACTTTGCTCCTGTCTGCTATGCCTCTGATCTGACACCCCATCCCACTCTAGAGAGCCAGCGCATGGAATACACACTCGCATTCAGGGCATAACAGCCACATAGCGCGGATAGCGGCGCAGTTTTGACGAGCACCGGACACATGAGCTGCAGTGTGGACCAGCGGCGCGCGCGCGCAGCGAAACGGACAAAAGCCGCTTTCCAGAACTGTTTGTCATGCTCCGGATGTTGTCGCCGTCGGCGACAAAATTGACGGATTGGGAGGGGACGAACCGGCCGCGATGAAGAAAAGCCGCTTGTCGATCGGGTTTGACGGCGCGAGAGTCCGAATTTGGGCAGGCGTCAGAATCATATGACTCAATTAGAAAAAAAAAAAAATGCGGCATTTAACCCTTTAAAGTCTGACACGTCAAATAGTCAAAATAGTCATGTATTTTTTGTTTGTTTTTAATTATTATTATATATATTTTTTTTTTATATATTTTTTTTTAAATTACATGTTGGTTTTGCAAACTCATGCAACAACAACAACAAAAAAAAAAAAAGTTTTACAGTTACAGGGTTAATGTGATCTGTGGTTCAAACTTTCTGACAAACAGTAGGATTCTACCTCCAATAAATAGTAGAAGAAGAAAAGAAACAGAATATGTTTATATAGATATATAGAAGATAGCGGGGAACAACATGACATATTCTAAAAAAAAAAACATCTATCTGTCTGTCAGTCTATCTATTACATGATCTATCAAATATGCATTATTATAACACACTTATATATAAATGTAAACATATAGATCAAGGTGTACCTACCTCTGCAGAAAGCTGGGTAACTGCTCTCCAGCTCCTTCAGAGTTCCGTTCCAGGTGAAATTGTTACGTCCGTATCGAAACATCGCGACCGCTTCTGCTGGTTTTCCCACCTATTTTCTATCTGTTCGGGTGGATCCTATCCCCTCGGCTTCCTCGTCTGACCCCTCTAACTGGAGGCAAGTGTGAGAGAACCCCGGCCTGTTGCATATGACTGCAGGGAGATGCGGGCAGCACTTATAAGCACCTGGCTGAGCTTTAAAAAATTGCCCTTGTGCCATTTTTCCCTGCCCATTGGTTCCGAGCCAAAATGCCATGTGCTGCGTGCGTATGTGTGTGTGTGCATGTGTGTGCGCAGGGGTCGGGGAGACGAGGGGGAGGTGGAGGGTCGAACGTATAGCACTTGTGTGTGTGTGTGTGCATATGTGTGTGCGGTATAAGGTGAACGGTGTGCGTGTAAATCACCCTTGTCAACAGCGTCAGCGTTGGAGGCTCCGCTAGCCCGACGACCTGCTGTAAAAGACATCAAGCCCGAGCCTGCGCGCTTGTGTGTGTGTGTGAGTGTGTGTGTGTGTGTGTGAGTGTGTGTGTGTGTGTGTGTGTGGGGCACTGAGAGGTCAGTGAGAGACGATGGTTGAGAGAGGTCATAGGGGGGAGTCGAAACGGGGCAGGGAATGCGTTTGTGGTGTTCATTTGTCTTTAAAGGGATTCCAGGGTCTAGTTTTACCGCCCCCCCCACCCCCCCCTCAACACACACACACACACACACACACACACACACACACACACACACACACACACACACACACCTCCCTCGCAGCGCTACAAAAATAGTCTGTAATTCAGAATCATTATAAATTATGTGAAACAGAAGCACACAAGTCCCATAAACCTGGTATTTTTCTTTTATACAAAGTTTGCTCTTGTGAGCGCCTTAAATATTTAGCATCATGAGCTAATGTAGCTATGTAGCTAATGCAGATGGGCTAAATGGTTACAAACCAAAGTGGGCGGCAAAATAAAACGCGACTCGACGATAGTGTTACGTGATTTGCCAAAGCTGCTGCGGGTCGGCGAGAAGTTGCTTTGGCTTTTTGATTAAGTGGATCTGGTTTAAGTGGATCTGGTTTAAGTGGATCTGGAGGTTGTGTCGTGCTGACATCAGCTGGAGAAACGAAGTATATCAGCTGTTGCTGAGTTTTCAACAGTGTGGGCTGCTTTACTGGGAAAACGCTGCAGTCGGTAGTCGTTTCCATCAATTTAGATATATAGATATAGATGGTATAGCTTCCCGTTGTTATGTTTAATCACTTAAAATAAAATTTAAAAAAAAAAAGAAAAAAAGATGGTGATGAATGAGTTCAGACAACAAAAGCCTGTTTATCTACAGCCACGTTTAACAACATTAACAACTAATAGACGAAATAATCAGCGAGGATGAACCACAGACCATAAACTGTAGAAACTAATTTCATTAATAACGTGACTCTATTTAAATATTCATCCATCT
Source organism: Polydactylus sextarius (assembly GCA_016801845.1). Classification (NCBI taxonomy): domain Eukaryota; kingdom Metazoa; phylum Chordata; class Actinopteri; family Polynemidae; genus Polydactylus; species Polydactylus sextarius. Next base: position 23,856,497 of record CM028931.1, read on the forward strand.
GTCATCCATCTATTCATCTGTTCAACCATCTATCATCCAACCATGAATTCATCCATTCATCATCCATCCATCCAACTATTCATCCGTCCAACTATTCATCCATCCATTTGATTGTTCATCCAACCATCTATCCAACTATTCATCTATCCAGCTATTCATCCATTCATCATCCATCCATCCATACAACTAACCATCCATCCAACCATTCATCCAACTAGCCATCCAACTATTCATCCATCCATCCAACTATTCATCCATCCATCCATCCATCCATCCAACTAGCCATCCAACTATTCATCCATCCATCCAACTATTCATCCATCCATCTATCCATCCATCCAACCATCCATCCAACCATTCATCCATCCATCCATCCATTCAACTATTCATCCATCCATCCAACCATTCATCCATCCATCCATCCATCCAACTATTCATCCGTCCAACTATTCATCCATCCATCCAACTATTCATCCATCCATCCATCCAACTATTCATCCGTCCAACTATCCATCCATCCATCCATCCAACTATTCATCCATCCATCCAACTATTCATCCATCCATCCAACTATCCATCCATCCATCCATCCATCCATCCATCCATCCATCCAACTATTCATCCATCCATCCAACTATTCATCTGTCCAACTATTCATCCATCCATTCAACTATTCATCCATCCATCCATCCAACTATTCATCTGTCCAACTATTCATCCATCCATTCAACTATTCATCCATTCATCCATCCATCCAACTACTCATCATCCATCCAACTATTCATCCATCCATCCAACTATTCATCCATCCATCCATCCAACTATTCATCCATCCATCCAACTATTCATCATCCATCCATCCATCCAACCATCCATCCATCCATCCATCCAACTATCCATCCATCATCCATCCATCCAACTATTCATCCATCCATCCATCCATCCAACCATCCATCCATCCATCCATCCAACTATTCATCCATTCATCCATCCATCCAACTACTCATCATCCATCCAACTATTCATCCATCCATCCAACTATTCATCCATCCATCCATCCATCCATCCAACTATTCATCCATCCATCCATCCAACCATCCATCCATCCATCCATCCAACTATTCATCCATCCATCCATCCATCCAACTATTCATCATCCATCCATCCATCCAACCATCCATCCATCCATCCATCCAACTATTCATCCATCCATCCGTCCAACTATCCAACAATCCATCCATCTCTTGTGACACCAGACTAAAGTGCAACAATAAAACATTTCACGACATTGACGACATTTCCACACCTGCCGATGACAAGAATGAGCTGACCTCAGTTGAACTGAACTGAAATTATCTAATTAACGTTGGTAAAGCATATGAATCATGAATAGATTTCACTTTTTTAGTCTTCTGTTGACCCCTCAAAGTGCTTTTGCCATTCACGCAGTGACAGAACGGGGACCCTTCAACGTGTGGACTGGAGGAGACGGGAATCGAACCACTGATAGTAACGACTGACTGGTCCAACAGCGACGACGCAGCGACCACCATGTTTTAAACATGTGTTTCTTGTACCGTGATAACAGCCTCTACACTGTAAAAACTGATGCGTAAAGATGTTTACTTGGAGTCATTTACCTCATCGTGGAGAGAGAACTGAGTCTTCATATGGGTCGTTATGACGACGACGATGATGATGATGATGCAAGAAAACCACTCCTCCCTTCTTTCTATGAAGGAACAAAAAACTTTTATTTGATATGATTCATTTTCAGTTATGATCTTAAATATCTATCACCAATTTGAGTTTTTTTTGCAAAATATTTTTAATTTAACATATCCCTTTTTAAATTTGTAAAATATATATGTATTTCAGTTTATCGTTAATATTTTATCTGTATTTTTTTCCAGTGTAACTTCATCCAAGAAATATACTCAAACTAAAATATCAAATGACTGAATAAATGTGCGATAATTATATATATATTTATATATATTATATATAGGACACCCATATGTACACTGTAAAAAAATGTTAAAAATAAATAAAAATACTGTTAAAGTACAGAAATTAACCATAAAATTAAAATTGATTTCTATTTTTTTTTTTTAAATTAGATTTGATACATGGGATACCCATATGTACACTGTAAAAAAAGTAAATAAATGTATTTTTAAAATGTTATTTATTATTTTAAAAATACTGTTAAAATATTTATTGTTAGAAATTAACCCTAACATGATTTTTTTTTTTTTTTTTAATTAATTTGATGAAAAAAATTAAAAAAAAAAAAAAATTAAATTTACATAAAAACTTTAGTTTTCTCACTTGTTTCGGTCTTTTTAAAATGATAATTTCTGATATAGTTTATTTTTAATAAATACAAATAATTGTTTGGATAAATTCCATGCAATTTCAGCTACTGAACTACTTAAAAAATAATAATATAATATATAATAACCATCAGCTCATACTACTGAAAGCTGCGTCTATGTCTGTCTGCATTAAAACTGACTCTACACTGCCCTCTAGTGAACTATTGTGTTAATTATATAAACACATAAAATACAAGGTGTCAGTGGGAAATAAAAAGTTGGACCACGGACAACACTGCTGCTACTGGTTGATAGTAAAGGCCTCATGCTAAAGTCAATCATCCGTGTGTATGTGTGTGTGTAAACAGCAGCTGACACCAGGTCAGCGCTTCAACTCATTCACCTTCTGAGGGACAGATGTTGCTTTCCCTCTACTGACTGACAGGAGGACGGTTTATAGCGTCTAACGTTGCTCAGCTCCGAGCTACCGGGTCTCAATTTACACAGAGCAAAGCTATGTTACGAATTAAGACCACGCCATCCTCGATGCCTCGTACGTACACTGTAAAAATTTAAATACATGTTAAAAAGAAAACCAAAAAATAATAAAAAAAAAAAATTACACAATGTAAGCATATCATAAAATATATTTATATTAAAACAAATACAAAAATTAAAATGCAGTTTTTGAACTTTTTGTAAAAAAAATCAAATAAGTGTAAAAAAAAGAAAAAAAAATCTGAAAAATACTGTTAAATTACAGAAATTAACCATATCATAAATAATATATTAATATTAAAATAAATACATAAATTAAATTGAAATTCAGTTTTCAAAACTTTAAAAAAAAATAAATAAATTTAAAAAAAAAAAAAAATACTGTTAAATTACAGAAATGAACCACGTCCTGAAAACTACATTTACATCAAAAAATATTTTTTAAATAAAATATTGAATCAAATTATGTTATTAGTTTTTTACTTTATTTTTTTTTTTTTTAATATTTTTTACTTTTGTCATTAAAACATTATAAAACATTAAATCAATTACAAATCAAATAAATAAACTGTAATAAATTAATTAAAATATGTAATTCAAATATTTCCTGTATTTTTTATGATTATTAATGCTAAATCAAAGACATTTACATATATAAAAACATTACAAGGACTTAAATAAAATATAATAAAAATATAAATACAGTTTATATAATAAATACATATACATATAAATACACTATAATAGACACTGTTATGGCTGAACATGGATTCCCATGTGTACACTGTAAAAAAAAAAAGGTTCAATTTAAATTCAAAAATTAAAAAAAAAAAATAATTATAACCTGAGACTTTATTAAACCTTCTAACGAGTTACAAATATATTTCTAAATTTTTTAAATTTTATATACTGTATTTTTTTTTTAATATTATCAAAAAATATAATTTGCAAACACTAATATAAATAATTTAATCGTTCATATATAATTTTATTTTGCTTTTTAATTATTTATTTCTATTTCATTTGTATTTATTTATTGATTTTATCACATACCCTATACTTATACATATACTTGTTATTTTTTATATAAAATGACATAAATGTCAATTTCAACTGTCAAGTCAATAATTAAAAGAAAAAAAGGAGCCAGCTGAAACTATAGGAACTATATGTAAAACATTGTGATGAATAATTTTATTTAATTTCGTCATTTTATTTTATTATTATTATTTTTTACAGGGATTAGAGAGACTCACTGTGCTGGTTGTGGTAAATCCAGATCCACATGATCACCAGAGAGCAGAGGTCCAGCCGGTGTTCAGGTCATGTGATTCCTACCAGAACTGAAATAAAAATGTTCAAAATAAGTCGACAACAAACCTCAATTTTACATCGGTTTCGTTAAAGTTATGTCACGTTGTTACTGGAGAGTAACATACTAACACACACACACACATATATACACAAACACACACAATACACACACATGCTACACACACACACACACACTATGCACAAACACACAGACACACGCACCAACACACTACACACAATACACACACTACACACACACATATATACACAAACACACACAATACACACACACACACACACACACACACACACACACTATGCACAAACACACAGACACACACAATACACACACTACACACACACACACACACACACTATGCACACACACACAGACACACCAACACACTACACACACACACACTACACACGCACACATACACAAACACACACACACTATACACACAAACACACACACATATACACAAACACACACACTATACACACAAAATACACACACACTATACACAAACACACTACATACACACATACACAAACACACACACAAACACACACACACAAATACAAACACATACACAAACACACACAACACACACACACACACACACACATAAACACACAAAATACACACACGCTATAAACAAATATACATATACACAAACACACACATACACACTATACACACAAACAAACACACACTATACACACACACATACACAAACACACACACTATACACACAAACAAACACACACTATACACACACATACACAAACACACACACACAAGCGCGCACATACGCACACAGTATATACACTGTGTTTACACGCGCGCGCACACGTTGCGTTTACTGTTAGATTCTCGCTAATGTGCCAATTGCGGCTCGGTTTTCTGAAACCCGCTACTAATTCATTACACGCGTCGCGTTCAGCGCGGTGGTGAATAAATGTGAATATTTAACACTTACTGCGAGAGTCATGACGATAATTATAGCAGATATTCGCCAGTACAGGCCCATTTTGCTGCAGGTGTGTGCGTTTACGACCCGTGTCCCGGGTGAACTGGTGTTCAGGTTATTTGGCGTCATGACGCTGCTCCACAATGTCGCATCCTGAAAGACGCGACATAGTAAATAAACGAATAAACGAACAATTAAATAAATGAATTATAAATGTCTTCAATTCCACATAAACTTACTTAAATATCAAACACGTGATGACAGGGAGCCTAAACCACGCCCATCTACTTCCGGTCCATGGGTCACATGAACATAAAAATTATAATGAATGAGAGTCAATGGAGAGATTTTCTGGTCCGCCATGGTTTTCACACATATTGTTTGTGAATTTTAAAGATAATCTTTGACATACAGAGAGCACTGTTGCATTGTACAGTTGCTGTATTTTCAGAAGCATATAAATCAACAATTAAACAACAAACATAACCTTGACGCACACTAATACTTACCGTTTAAATTAAAAGAGAACTTGGGTGTAAAATGATTTTCAGATATGTAAAAGATGATAACGAGTCGTTACGTTTGCTGAGGAGCAAAATTACGCTAGCCCGTTGCGTAACGAACATTTTTATGTTTATCGTTTTTGTCCGAAAGCTTCACTGTGCAAGCGAATGGGGCACCAAGGTAGCTTGAAGATGTCGCCATTTTATATTCTGCCCATTGGACCAATGGGCAGAATATTGTCACCAACAAATGAAATCCATGCATTTCTATGGAATTAATTTCTAGTATCTCTCCTCCTGTTCTGCCTGTTGGTCCCATTGGACCATTGACTGGAAGCTACCGCTAGGTCCTACTTGTAAAAAAAAGTCTTTTTAATAAACGATGTGTACACTTACAAAGTTCTCAATGCCTCGTTTTAAATGTCAGGACCCTTGTTATACTAGCAAGGAAGTGTGGAGCTACTTTGATCTGTTTTAATTGGTTTAAAATAGCGACGTCTTCAAGCTAGCTTGGTGCCCCATTCACTTGCATGGCGAGTCTTTTGGACAAAAATGCTAAAAATAATTGACTCAAGAAGTCAAAGCAGATCGGAAAATAATTTTTATCTCTCCATTGACTCTCGTTCATAATTCTTACAAGTATAGGTCCCATAGACCGGAAATAGATGGCGGGACTTAGGCTGATTATAGACATGCAATGTTGTAAATAAATGAATAAACGAATAATTAAATTAATATATGTCTTCTGGTCAGTTATGAAAAAGAGACCGACTTCACCACCCATCAGCATTAGATTGGCTAAAAACATAAATACAGTTTATACTAAATGAAAATGGTGGATGTCAACTTGTTCCCAATTCATTTTTAACTTCCTGACTGTCCCTTTAATTCCACCGTGAAAATCCCTAGGCTGTAACAGCTCTCTCGTTACAGTAGCAATTAATTAGGTTGGTCATGGGGGAGTTTTATTGATCAGCTCAGTTAATTGGCCGTTTAACTGTCTGCCCCCACAGGTCCATTCACCAACACAGCTACTGTTTCACATTTGAGTGTTGAAATGTGTGAGAACACGAGGGTATGCACGGAAACCGCAGGAGCCACAATGCACTGACGGTCCTAACAACACCGATACCTTCGAGCTATAAATATTCTGCTTCTCTGTTGAGTCTCAAATTAGAAAGTCGCACTTGTTGTCATTAATAAGTTGATATCATACATTGTGTGTCTCTTATGTCATTCATCAGGTTCCACTATGCGGTTCCTATAATTCACTAATCTCAGTCATTTCTATTTCTATTGATTGTCAATGGGTTTTTAATGAAATAAACATGGACAAGAAGCTTCCGTTGACTAAAGATGCTCGATCTAGCAGGTTGTTGTCTAATCGGGAGGGCGGTGGTTTGATTGTGGTTTGAAATGCAGTCCATTTACCATCTAATTCTAATAATTCTAGTCTACAAATGGGTGTATTAAATTATCTAACCATCCACAAGATGTGCTGCCCAACTTTTGTGGGTCATGGGGACTGATGCTGTGTTCCATTTACCCCAGAAGTCGGGACCTGGACCTGGGAATTACGTCACAGCCGAGTTATCAGCGTTCCAGTGACAAAGTGGGAAAAGTTGCACAGCACTGTGGTTGTGGCTGTAGCAGTGTGGGTGTGTCTTTCATAACGGCAAAACAAACAACAACATTGTCGTTCATCCTCTCATTTAGGTTGCCGATCGGCACAAGCTTCTAGTCGCCGACACTCAGAGCATTTTAATCGTATCAGTTAACGGGCACTGATCTACCAGGCTATTGTTAGCACGGCCTGCGTTATAGTTCATATATACCACATGAAAAATGTAAATTTCACTATCGCAGCATTTCCATAGATATATGACGAACAATCTTGGAACTCGGAAATTCCGACTTCCGAGTAGAAATAGAACCCAACCCCAACTTCCAGTTCAAAAACCTGTGGATCGCGCCACTTCCTGTTTGTCGAACTCATCGCATTTATATTTTACTACTACTTTACTAGTCTTCTGATGACAACTCAACGGACTTTACATTTGACTCCAGCTGACATTCATCCATTCACACACTAATAGAGACATTAGGAGAAACTTGGGGTTCAGAATCTTGTAAAGACAATTCAACACATTGACTGGAGGAGCCAGGAATCAAACCTCTGACCTTCCAGTTGGTCTGACGACTCATTCTACCACTCATGTACCTCAATGTAAACTATATATGTAAAATATGTGTACATACGATAAGAAAAGGCAAGTAAAGCCTGGGACTACATGAAAGGAAGTTCCATTGGTTCGCTGATTATCACTTATTATTTATAATAAGTAATCAATCTATTAATCCATGTTTAAACACGTTGTTGCAGTGCTATCTATTCCATCTGTGCTTGTTGACCAAGTCCATGTCCAAGTTGAACAAACTGTTCTTTCTCCAAGAACAAGTCAGAGAAAGTAGCTGTTTAGAACTAAAAGTGTCCAACTGTAGGGAAATGTAACAACATACAAGATGTTTCAGGGTTTGTAGAGAGTAAGTGAGTGGGGGTTAGAGACACATAGTCCACACAACAACATGCTGTAGTACTATGGCATCACATTACTATGGCTAAAGAGTCTGCAGGGAAAGAGGCAGGACAGGAGAAAGACAGACAGCACAGAGAGATACCGGGGCAGACAGAGGGCAGGAGGCAGATCCTCCGAGGCCCAATATCACCTATATCAGATTTTTAACAAAACAAAATATGAAACTGGAGCAGGTGGTATGAAATCTGTACTATGATTTGTGATTAGTGAATTATTTAGTAGTCTGAAAGCCCTTCTACCTACAGTAAGGCCTATTGCCAAGGGCATAGTGAGTCATGTAAATGTAATACTGCCTAACCCCAGTGACACACCAATACAAATGGGACCATGAAGTCATACTTTGCCTGGTTATCAAGTCACTGCTCAGAAAGACCACAAGTTGTTAGAAATTTTAGTTTTTTTCTACATGTGATGTTTTTTATTTTTTTTTTTTTTTGGTTAATGTGGTTGAATCACATAATTAAAATCTAGGTGTTACTGTATTCAATGTGTCATTGCATCTATAAGAGATCCAAGTAGATATAGGATGAGTTCCACCGTACAATCATTCTACTGGAAGTTTATTGGAAGAATTCTTTTACATACAGCGAACTAAGACCTTTCTCCATTGGAGGAGGACAAATCCAGGTTTCCAGGTTTTCACCTGGTTTGAAGATTTGGGAAATAATTGAATTGATCCGAATTTAGAATCCACTACCTGCTTCCCAGAACATCCTCATGACCTGGATGAATCACACTACTACACTCTAAAAACTAATTCAGGGGACCTTTAGTCATAAGTTAAAAATACAGTTGAGGGCAAAATTTTTAGCCCCCTTATGAAATTAGACAACACTCTTGAGTTCTCCATGAAAATGACCTTTAACAAAAAGTGGTTGTTATTTTGGAAATCTGATGGTTTGATTTTATGGTAATGGTTTAATATTTTATTAATACACTAAGTTGAAACAAGAAAGGGCAAAATTGAGACATCCAAAATTATTAGCCCCCTGGCCATTAATAGTAAATAGTGTACACTTTCTGAGTCACCTGACAACCAACTGCCATAACCTCTTAGAGTAGTTCTTTACTCTAAAGTTCTTTTCTTTAGGTTGGTACAGGTCTCCTGAGGGATTTTGGCCCATTCTTCCACTGCAAATTGTTCTAGCTGGTCCAAGTTGTGTGTTTCAGAGCATGATCATTTACTTTGAGCACCCAACACAGATTCTTTATAGGACTGAGGTCTGGGCTCTGTGCAGGCCACTCCAAGATCTTGGTTTTGGTGTCCTTGAGGAACCAATTTCGATGTATGCTTTGGGTCATTGTCTTGTCGGAAGACCTGGTGACGACCTGAGCCTAGACTACGAGCAGGTTTCTGCATATTTTCCTTCAAAATGTCAACAAGATTTTCTTTTTTCATGATCTCATGCACCTGAACAAGGCTCCCTGTGTCTGAAGCTGCAAAACAGCCCCATAGCATGATGCTCCCACCACCATGTTTAACTGTGGGAACTATACTTCCTAAGGTTGGAGGCCTCTCCCTTTCTTTGCCAAACATCCATGTACCCAAACAGTTCCAGTTTAGTCATCAGACCAAAGCACGGACTTCCAAAACTCATCTTTACCTTTCAAATGTTCAGGGGCAAACCTCAGTCAGGCTGTGACGTGCTGCCCTTTGAGTAAAGGGGTTTTTCTGGGACGATGGCCCGGAAACACACCACGATGAAGATCCCTCACAGCTTTGTTCCTTGAAACATCAACTCCAGATGAGGCCAGGTCAGCAACAATCATATTAGAAGATGTCTGGGGCTCCAGGGCTGTATTTTCCTCTCCGGAGTTCTCGAAATCTTGCACTTACGACCATGGCCATGTTTGATTCTTACAGAATTTGTCTCCACAATCTTCTTTCTGAGATCCAGACTGATTTCCTCTGTCTTGGTGAGTAAAAGTAGTGCCTCTCATGTGTTCAAGTGCCCTGTTCCTTGGAATCCTTTTATGCTGATTGATTGCTGTTAGGAAGCCAATTGACAGCACAGGTGTGGTTTGAAAGCTGATCAGTTAAATTGGTGTGTTTTGAAAGCAAACATTCACATGGGGAGTAATATTTAGCAAGCCTAAAAATGTATGTATTTTATATTCCAAAATGTACAAAATGCTGAAACGATAGGGCAGCTATAATCAAAATCTCCATCGTTGCATACGTTTCTACCATTTCTACCTTTATATATGAGGATAACCTTGATTTGAAGGAGCCAAAAAAAAAAAAAGATTGGATAAAAGAATGGTCCCATTCCAGTTTTCATCCGTTCTACACTTTGACTTTTGGGGAATATTGAAGCCACCAATTAAAACACAGCCTCGGATCACGTGATGTGAAAAGTTCAAACACGGGAAGTGAATGTATTCACATAACATTACTCAAACAAATATTTTTGCTGAATTAATTTACGTTTAATATAATGTCATCTTATGGCACCTAAATAATCTAAAGTGGGACGTCGCCCCCACTAGCCCGTATTGACCAGCCACCACTGCTTTGATGTCTCCACTGATAGTAATGGCATGCTGGTGGAACCTGAGTCCAACTCTAAGTAGAGAGGGACCCACCAGAGGCCTGTATGAGTATTGGCTCTGTGGCTGTGTGATGAGATGGACATAGTCTGAGCCAATGAGGACAAGAAGGGGGGTGTACATGATCAATAGAGTGTAACAGAAGACCTCTGAGATGGTGATACTACAGTTGATGGTAAACGCTTGGTGTGCTATCCATCCCAGATGGAGGTGACATTTCGGTTTTGAAGGCACAATGAACAAATCCTAATTGGCTTTGCTTCATCATTAATTAAAGTTTCATGTGAATTCTTAATTGCCCCATAGCCTAAATGAGAAAATAAAGAAAACATAAGTAAGCGGGCGGGTAGGTATCCCCTAAACCTTTTCAGAGCCTAGAGGCAGTGGTGACACTGGCGATCAATAATTGATAGATCTGATTAAGAGTTTAAGTAGGTAATCTATATTCAGTTATGAATATATTCTGAAAAAATACCTTCTGAAGCCTCGTTTCTAAATATCAGAGAAAGGAAAGAGGAGAGCACAACTTTTCAAAGATGAAGTAACTTTTAATGAGCCAGAATCACACAGAGCCACCTCCAAAGTTCACCACATGTCACCTTATCAAGAAGACATTAATATAACTTGTCAAATTATTCCAGTACATAGAATTATAAATGATAGTATGGAGATTAATATACAACACATTACCCCAGAGAGACTGAGTTATGATGGTTTTTTTTGTGTGTGTTTTTATGTTTTTATGTTTTTTTTTTTTTTTTTTTACATATCAGCTTAAATACATCGTACGGGAAACATGATGCAGGGAAACACTCACAGGAAGTAGGAGAGAAAGTACACCAAAAAGTCAGATTGAATGAATAACACTGGGGAAAAAAAAATCACATATTTAAAAAGTATAAATGCATTGTCAAGAATAAGGACAACTGAAGACTGAGACACTTTATAGCAGCTTGAGTGAGTCAGTTTGGAATATTCGCGACGTATTAGCACTGGTCCTCGTTTGTATTAGTGCAACGTGAAGGTTTTAGCTTTACGGCGCGTCGGGGAAAATAAGAACACAGGACGAGTTCGTCGCCGCGCGTTCAGCTCGGACGTCTCGTTTAAAGGGCTTGACAGTAAAACGTTTGTCGAACAACATGTACGACAAACGTTTCAAACAAAAACTAGTTGTCCTCGGTCTTATTCGTACAAAAAGAAATAAAATACCAATGCGGGCACACCCCAAGGTCAGCTAGACTACTATTACCATCAGTGCTGGATTGGGGTATATGTTCATATATCTTTTTTGTGTCATTTTGGATAAATTTGGATCTATCTGTCGCAACAGTATTCGTTCATACTGGTCCACCATTAAGCGAGAACCCTTAAATACCATACATAAAGTACAAATACATTCTCTAAGACGTGTCCTTTTAAATAGCTATACATGTGTGAATAACCCTATGAACACGCAAAGCAATAGGGCTTCACCTAACCCGACCTTAACCTTAACCAGACTCCCACTCCCTAGCCCGGACCCTAACCAGACCCCCACCCAACTGACCCTAATCTTTACTTAAGCCCAATCCCTATTCTGACCTTAACCTGACTGTTCCCCACTAAAACAAACCCTAACCCCATGCCAAACCCCTAACCCTAACCTTAACTGAACCCCACCCCCAATCCCTAACCCTAACTGAACTCCCCCAACCCAACCCAACCCAACCCAACCCAACTCAACACTTCCACCCTACATTTTTGACTCTTTGAAGCTCAACACCAACCCCTGGCATAGGGGTTAAGAATGCAAGATGGACATGTGGAGAGGCAGGCTTCCTCTCCACCGATGTCTAGAAACAAATGCATGAATAGTTGAGGTCACACTCATGATGGGTCATTTGAGGAAATAAATTTTGACCTTTTATTTATAATCTTCTATGTCTTCTTAAATCAAATACGAGGTTCTCCTTGGTGTCCATTTGGGCACCATGAAAATAACAAAACTAATCCCAGGAGTTTTTAAAAAATGTGCTAAAACTGCCAGCTCGGGAAGCTAATTTGAAATTCATCTTCTACTTTTACACGACGAACCAATGAACTAATGTTTCACCTCCGATATAATATCAATAACACGTTCAGCTGACGACCCCATGCAATGATTAAGTCGTTCCAGATGACGCTATAGTTGCAAAGCGTGGGAACTGTGACAAATACCCGCAAAACCACAAATAAACGAGATGGTGAACAATGTACAGCGCGTTAAAATGAAACGTTACACATCGCGTGTTATCTACGGAACAGTTTGACATTTTTCGCTCGTTGTAAAAGCTACAGGCAGTAGAAAAGGTAAAGGTGCATTTTATTTTCTGTAAACTTGGCGAACCCAACCCCCTCTGCTTCCCTTCTTTATTCTTTATTTCTTTTTAACTAAACACACTATAAGACGTGAGCGGCTTATGGCGACGAAAATAAATCAAATCAAATAAATGTTGAGCTGTTAAAATACTGGCCCATTAACTTTACATCGTTCCCCTAGTGTCCTGAGTCATACATTACAATCAAATGATTAGCATAAGTATAAATAATTTAAATGTAGATTATGTTGTTATCTATGCCAGATAAGGTGAATATTAACTGTATCTAACATCGGAAGGAAGATTATCAAAATATCTACTTGTGTTTTTTTTTTTTTTACTTCATAACTTTATAAGAACACGTCGCAAAAAAAAAAAAAAAAAAAAACAAAAGAAATCAAAAAAAGGAAATAAGTTAACGCATCTAAAGATGTAAATTTACATTATATACATTCTTGAAGTATCAAGATTTGGTCATCGACAGCTAGCGCAGCCGTCGTCGTTTTAGTTAGCCGCTCAATCATGGCTGGGATCAGTTGTGGTCGAGACAAACAAAAATGCATATTTATTTTTAATTTTTATTTTTTAAATGGAGATCAGGTTTTTTTTTTTTTTTTTTGTCATACTCCACTGTTCGAATGCCAAAGGCCCGCTCTTTAAATTTTCATAAATAAAAATATATACTGAATGTGTATTTTAAATAAAACGGATGTGTTTCGTTTTTTTTTTTTTTGTTTTTGTTTTTTTGTTTTTGTTTTTTGTCTTTTTGAAAATGTAAATGCTGCAAAAACGTTTTTCCCCCCGTTTTTGTTCATTTTGATGAGTTTTTCGTATTTTATTTGCTTTTAAGTACTTTTTTGAAATATATACTGTATAACATTTATATATATAGTGCTGAAAGTAAGTTCGTAAGAAAAATGAGTAAAGTTTAGAGCTTGTGTTCATTTCAGTTTTTTTTTTTGTTGTTTTTTGTTTTTTTAAGCAGGTAAACAAAATGTAAAAGTGCTCTTATTTTTGAAAGACTTAGTTCCTAGTGTTTTAGAAAGAAGTAGGAGGCACTTAGGTCCATCTCTGTGGCAAAAGTCACCTAAGCCATGTTTCCAGGAAGTTTCCTGTCAGGCTCCCGTAGGTAGAGGTGACCAACTCAGCGGATGAATATGACACTGAGCTGTAAACTGAAGGATTTGTAGATGAAAACATTTGACGTGTAACATTGGATTAGCACTTGAGAGCATAGTTCAACTTCTTCCTCATCGTTTTAATGAATAACAACGAGGTAAGGGAATGGTCATACAAGCAGTGAATTTTCTTAATGTTGAACCACAACTGCCTCGTCCTCCTTTCACTGATTGCAAAACTACAAAGTTGCGATTTGTTGACATTTTAGCCTCCGTCTTTGATAGTTTAATGGGCAGTCACAGGAAAACAGAAGGTACCACAATGAAATGATGCAGCAGTTCACTTCTGTTTTGTTACTAAGAAAAAACCCATCAAAGACTTCAATCATCGGCTTTGGAGAAAATTCCATCATTTCACATCCAAAACGGACAAAGTAGAACATCATAAATAGAACATCGACCCTAATGGACATAATCGACAAGACGTATTCAGTAGTTTCAAAGCTGAGGCTCGTCGTGATGAGTTCATGAAAATGTTCTTGAACATTTTCAACACTTTCAGAGTACACACGGATCCAGTCTGGCCATTATACATCAATTGGAACCAAGAAAACCCCAAGACATCCGAAATTAGAGGCGAATAGAATTCTGCAAGAAAAACGTTAGCATCTTTGCACTTCCTCAGTGCCGTTAAATGTTCTGACGTCTGAAATAAGATCTGTGGTAAACATGAGGTTAAGATATCGTGATGTAAAATAAACCACAAAATGTCCAACTTGCGACTTCTCTAAACCTCGTACATCTACTAAGATCGTTGCTAACAAAACGCGACAACCAAAGTTGTTGGGGACCTAGAACAAAGTCATGAAAGATCATTCACAGCCTAAAATTGGTGTCATAAACATTTGTCTGTCGCAGATCTTATTTTCTGCAGTAACACAAAAAGCTGTTGGGTTTTGTTGAGTAATACCGCAATGGTTTATGAACAAGGCAGGACAAAATACACAAGCAATTAGATTCTTCCTTTAGAATACTCTGCAGAAGTCTTTCCTCTGATTATACAGTAGAAGTCAAGGATTTTGAACTTCCATATACATAACAAGGAAAGTTGAAGGTGGCCTAATAGGGTCATGGTCATGGCAGATTTACCAGATGAAACACGTTAAGGTGAGGTCAGAGGATATAATCAAAGCGGCACTAATCCTGACAGGGCGACAGAAGGATGCATAGACAAGGAATCATTTGAAAAAGAAAACCAAACCATATCAGATCAATACGATCGGACTAACCAAGTTTAGTCCAGTTTGATTTAAAAGTCTTTTGAATCATGAGCTCGTTCCAAATTTGACCAAACAAGCCCACAACCAACCATGATTCTGGATAATAACATGATGCAATGTAATGTAGCACAGTTCATATCAAAAACCAGCTCAACACGTAATACACCATCATATTACATTACATTAGTCGGGTCATTCAGTTTTCATATCAAGTCAGTCAGATGTAAGAGACAGTTAAATCCTAATCATGATTCACATGGTTCCAAAACAGACTATGTAACAAACCCAGTCCAAACTTCAGGTCCAACACAGTCCTTCTGATCCAGTGAACTGATTCCCACTCCAGTGATGATCTAGTCCAACTGGAATTCCACCCATTTTAATTTCTATCCCAGTATATCTAGATAAACCGGTGTGGCTTTCATCAGGGTAAACAGCATCTTCTGAATGTCTTTAATATTGAGACGTTGTTGTGGCTCTCTCTGCCAGCAGCCCAGCATCATATCGTAGACTTCCTTGGGACAGAGTCTGGGACACTCCAGTACCCTGCCCTGAGTAATACACTCTATCACCTGGGAAGACACAGAAATGTAGGGTAAGACAAGTCAATAAAAGTCCATTTGGAACATTTGAAAAACCATAATCCAATCCTTACAAATGGGAACCACTTTTTGTAATGCTTTAGAAAGTGGTTGTTAGGTTATTGTTGCATATGTGAACATTTTCTTGTGAAAGGTTTTGTTTGTAGAAGCGACCTAAATCAGACGATCAAAATTCAAAACTGGGCGCAAGCCTTTCTCTGGGTGCGAGGCTTCCTCTTCATCAAATGTTTGTTCACCGCTTTCCAACTGCAAAAAGTTTACTTTAGAAGTTCAAACTTAATCTTCTTGACTCCAAAAGTTTTCAGCGAAATGTGCACAGTGATAGAGGCCAAGTCTGTCGTGGATTAGCAGCTTAGAGAGTGACCAAAGTTTTGGCTTTAGAGGCTTTGACTGCGGCAGACATGTCTGTCATCACATCACAAAGGTTTAGTGCACTCACATGGTTTATGTTGCACAGGGACGCCAACTCACACAGCAAAACTGGTTACTGGCAGAACCGAGCAAAGTACCAACTACTGATGTGGAGTTTTGTAGCATCAGTAGTGTGTGTGGGATACACCAGCAGGGCCAGTTTTGACAGTGGTCATTATATGGATATCTGATAGAAGATATAACTACAGACCAGTTCTAACATATGATATTATCAAGCAGTATCAAGAAATTACCAGCTATTGATATGGAGTATCAGTAGAGTGTATGGAATGTACCAGCAGCCCAGTTCTGATAGACATAAGATATTATCTATTCTTGTCATGCCTCCGTTCCCCATTATGAATTTGTCATTTTTAAAAATATCGCAAGTGCTAAGAAACTATAATTTAGCCATTTGGGAGAAATTATTTCTAGTATTCTAGTAAGGTAAAGCTATACCTTGATAATGTCCACTAAAAACAGAAACACGTGTTTTATGAGTACTTATGAAACATGAATCTTGGGTAATACTTCTTTCTTGTGACTGGTTGATCGGTTGAGTAGTCGAGACTTTAACTGGAAGATTAAGATCAAGATTAGTCAGTATTTTTCTTTGGTTGACGAGTGTTGAAAGGGAACGCCAACTCAAACAGCAGAGCTAGTTAATGGCAGAACTGAGCAAAGTACCAACTACTGATGTGGAGTTTTGTTTTACACCTGCAAGTCAGTTCTGACATTAGTTATTATATCGATATTTGACATAAGATTTTACTACAGACCAGTTCTGACAATCAAGCGGTATCAAGCATTTGCCAACTATTGATGTGGAGTATTAGCGGAGTATCATTGAAGTGTGTGGAATGTACCTGCAGGCCATTTCTGATAGACATAAGATATTACTTCGCAGGATGGATACAATTGTAACACATGGTGGCTTGCACGCCTCAAATTCGATGTGTATGTTCTACATGTTCACACTAAAAAACTTTTAGTTAAGTTCTTGTAAAGATGGTGATTTTACCATAAGTGACAGTTGGAGTTGGTACTACTAAAGAAGGTAGAACATACCAGGGCTGTGTTTCCTCTTTCTGGTTGCAATTTACCCAGCAATAGCAGTCTTTATAAGTTATAAGTTTATGTTTTATTGTTCTCCACTTCCTGTAACCCATGTCGTCTCTCTCGTCTATCCTGTCTGTGACAGTTTATTTTGTTCCATCAGTGTCAACTTGTCCTTCCCATCTTTCTTGCCAGTGTTTTTTTTTTTTTTTTTTTGGTTGATCTCCTGCCCGCTGTTTTTGGACACTGTTGCTTCCGCTGACTGATTTCCTGTGTACCCGACCTGCTTTTTTGGCATCGAACCCTTCGCACTGTTACCAGTGCCTCTGAGTCATGCGTGTAAATCCTTTGTATATGGTGCCAGAAACTTGTCAGTCAAACTGTTTGTGCTGCCAAAACAGAGAGGACGAGACAGATGTAGTCCATGTCTGATGAGGTCAATCTGACTGAAATGTTCATTTATAGAATATGAATAGTTTTTCTAATAAAACAGCTTAGGATTTAGTTTTCATTGGCACCGCGATCACCACAAATTGTGGAGTGAGAAAAGTTAAATACCAAAATTTACCAAAACTAAGATGCTGAGCAAATTCAACCACGTAACATGTCATTCCCTATCAACCATATACATGCCAAAAACATGCCAAGAAATTGTAGATACACATCTGTTCTTGTCTTTGAATGTAATTACCTCATTGTTGGCAAGTTGGAACCATGGCTGTTTGCCGTAAGTGAAGATCTCCCACAGAATGACTCCAAAACTCCACACGTCACTCTCCGTGGTGAACTTTCTGTACATGATGCTCTCGGGAGGCATCCAGCGGATAGGCAGCATGGTGTGACCTCCAACCTGAATACACACACGCAAAAAAGAAATGAGTTATATGCCTGAATATGAAAAATCCATGACAATGAATATTTTATACATGAACCTTTGTGAGAAAGAAACATCAACTTATAGATGTATACAAGTACTTGCTCATTCAACCCAAATTTTTCGTAACCTTCAATTTCCATTGAATGCAGAACACATTAGATCCAGCGAATCTAATACGTTCTCCATTCTAGTCAATGGTTTTGTTTCCACCGGTAGTGAATGCGCTGCGTTCCAGATCTGGCCGTAGAAATTAGGCACACACAGAAGATCGTGCGGGACAGTAAGTCACGCACAAAAAAATAAAAATAAAACATCTGGTAATTTTTCAAAAATAAAACACCCAGTGGTCGTGGCAGATCATATTTACCTGCGCTACACCTTGAAAACGTCATAATGGGTGGAGGCAGCCCGGAAATCGAGGTTTTCATTTCACATCATTTCACCCACGTTGACACTATATAGAAACTACATCCTGTTATATCGCGCAAATTCCCGAGATCTCGTGGCGCCGGCTGAGCCGGACCGCAAATGTGATCTGATCAGAGACGCATCGCAAATTTTCCTGTAAGTGTTCCACATTCAGGGGAAATCTGGGGTAAGTTGTTTGTAGGAGCCAATCCCATTTCTCTTTTTTTCCCTTGAAACAAAGTGGTGAGGGGTGAAAACATTCCCCTAGGAAACGAGACACCTCTACTTTACTGTTACATGTCATCATAAGTTGTCGCTAGTTGTTACTTAAGGCGACGCGACAAATCTCCATGACGACCAAATGACAACAAACAAATTACGCCGTCTACAGACACATTTGTGCCGATCGAGTTGGTGCTTGATTAAAAACCGACAATCTATTCATTTACATTAATCTCACGTTTCAGTGGAATTCACCATCAGAAGAGTCCTGTTATCAGATGAATGGAAAACGTTAGCAAAGTGATAACTAGCAATCGTTAAGCTAACATTTATGGACGTCACTGATTAGCAGTCAGTGATAAGTTAGCTTAATCAGTTACATGTTGTGATTGATTTGATTTTGACAACTGTATCCTTGACCTGGTTCATGCTGGGAGATTTCTTATACCCCCTCTTTGTTTGAAGGGCTAGTCCTTGAATAGCTTTGTTTGGAGGGTTGTGTTGCCCCAAACATCTTTATCCAGAAGAGAATCGAGACAACTGTAACCGTCCCGTGAACGTGCAAAAGAGAGGGGGAGGAGCTAAGGGGTAGAAATGGAATTGGCCCTAAGTAGTAAAAGAAATTAAACATCTTCATAATCCTAGATTTATAGATTTATGCAGTAGCTTTCAAGAGGAGTGCAAGCAGTAAAAACTAAATATAGACATCAATCAAAGTCATTACAGTGAGGCTGCAACCATCAATTATTTTAATTATTAGGTCTTTTTGTTTTGATAAAGTATTCAAGGTTTGCTATAAGAAAATAGAATAAAAACCAACAGTCAAAATCTCCTCAATATTCTGACTTCAACACCCATGAATATTTAATAGTGGGATAAATCTTTTTATTCTAGGGTCAATAGTGGATCGGGAATAAATATTTCAAATCTAAAAAACGATTCAAGGTAAAATAAAGTCAATCTTGACTTTTCAGCCTAGATATTAATCTTAATCTAACCTTAACAAAGTGCTTTACATAACCTAATTAGTATTTCATCACCTCACCAGGTTGGTGTAGTATTAAGCTCAATAGTCTTATTATAGTCAAACTGTAATATGATTTACTAAATACTGACAGTCAACATAACTTTTAAATGCAATGGATGGCAATCTTTCTTTAGCTAGTAGCTACCTCATTATGAAAATTATCAAAAAAAAAAAAAAAAAAAAGATAGATTGAATAAAATCCTCTTCAGCCATCTTCAAGATTAGAACATACAGCAGGTCAGTCACCCTCAGTGGACACTCATGACTAATGTTGAGGATATTAGAAAACGTGTCCAACCCACACTGTCTTTCCTATTATAGGATATTGTGTAGATGAGGCAGTGAGGGGATCATTATTCACCTGCTCGTCCCTGCTCTCTGACCGTGGTGAAATCATACGGGAGCTTGACTAATTTAGTGAAATATCTGTCTCCTAATGAAGCCTCTCGTAATGAACGAGCACCAGAGTGTCCCTGACAAACTGTACCTCTGACATTCGTCCTCTCTCATCCCTCCTACCTTCCTGTTTGATTCAACATTCTCTATTCTTGTCCTGCCTTCGTCCGCCGTCATGAATTAGTCATTTTTTAAATATTGCATACGCGCTAATGAAACTTTAATTCAGCTGTTTGGGAGAAATTATTTCTAGTATTCTAGTAAGGTAAAGCTGTGCCTCGATAATGTCCTTTCCAAAACAGAAATACATGTGCTTTGAACCAAGCATGTACCAACTATTGATGTGGAGTTTTGTATCATCAGTGGTGTGTGTGGGATGTACCTACAGGCCAATTCTGACAGTAGTTATTATATGGATATCTGACAGAAGATATAACTACAGACCAGTTCTGAAATACGATTTTATCAAGCAGTATCAAGCAAGTACCAACTATTGATGTGGAGTATCAGTCAAGTGTGTGGAATGTACTTGCAGCCCAGTTCTGATAGACAGATATTATCTATTCTTGTCCTGCTTTCGTTCTCCTTTGTGAATTTGTCATTTTTTTAAATATCGCAAGTGCTAATGAATCTTTAATTTAGCTTTAGGGAGAATTTATTTCTAGTATTCTAGTAAGGTAAAGTTATACCTTGATAATGTCCACTTAAAAAAAAAAAAAGAAATATGTGCGTTTTATGAGTATTTATGAAACATTTAAGCTAATATGACTATTGGTTAATACTACTTTCTTGCGACTGATCAATCGGTTGAGTAGTCAAGATTTTAACCGATCAAGGTATTTTAACCAAAAGTTATTATTGTACAATAGTGAAGGGATGGCATTTATAAAGTGCTTGGTATTCACACACTGATGGAACTACCATCAGGGGCCAATTTGGAGTTCAGTATCAAAGTGGCTTAGTAATATGTGATATAAAATGTGTAATATTCCTTTAAATTATTAAATGCTTGGCTCAAGTCTCTTATGAAATATAACTGAAGCCAGAGGATGACAGAAAGAAAATTGATGTCGATAATTTGATTTTTTTTTTGGCTTGAAATAAACACCCTAAACACTGAAATGTCTCCTGTACTGGAAGTACACTTCACTAACAAAGTACAGTCATGTATGAATATAGTTCAGCACTCTATCCGACCCTAAAGTCTTTTATGATTCAGAAAATCCTGACATACAAACAGCTAAACTTTAATCTGCTTAGTCCTGATAGATAGAGCTTCCTCCATGAGTCGTGTTGGCCCACAGTCTGAACAGAGAGGAAAACAAATGTGGTCCTCTGACAGTCTGAAAAGCCGCTGATCCTGATGGTGTTCAGGTCAAGACTTGCAGTTTCCACCTGCCTGAAAACTGCCATCATTAATTCATGTTCCTGAGACACCCAAGTAATCACTGGTCTTAACGATTATGGGTCCATTGCCCTCACACCGGTTATAGTGAAACGCTTTAAAGAGCTGTTATTATCTAACATTAAGGTCTGTATATGCCACAGTTTGGACCAATACTATGTATCTCGCATTTTATATATAGATCCAACACCAACTAGAATGCCTTTTGTCAACTTGAGATTGGCCCTAATACCCCAAAGACTCAGGTGAGCGCTGCCTTTACAAAATGCCGCTTTTTCAAATCATCTTCACTTGAATTGACCACAAAAAACAAAGTCCTACAAGCCCGATAGGCTTGTATGATAAAGGTCTTGAGGCTCAGGAGGTAGAAGCGAGTCGTCCACTATTCTGGAAGTATCATTATTTTTAGATTTAGTGTTGACGTGTGTATTGGATATTTATGGAAATACGGAACATTTCATGTCCCGCATGATACTGGTTCAATACGGGACGTAACATTTAATTGACAAATAAAGGACGATTCCATATTTTACGGGACGGGTGGCAACCCTTGTCTAATTAGTCTAACAGGTGATGGAAACAGTTGCTGATGCGTATTTGGTGAAGCTGAATGATTGTAAATTGCGCATTACTAATGTCATTATGTTGGATGGAAACCCGACTAGTGTGCGGTTGCGCTTTAAAGAAAAGTCCAATCAGTTCCTAAAGTTTCTATGACTCCAAATTGAAAATATACACTGCACACTGTAAATGAATTTAAATGAAAAAAAAAAGTGTTCTTACCCTGTAATAATCTGTGCTGTAAATGTCCCTGGACATGCCAAAGTCTCCTATCTTCACCAGTAGGCCGTTCCCCACCAGACAGTTCCGAGTGGCCAGGTCGCGGTGCACGAAGTGTTGAGACGACAGGTAAATCATCCCGGCGGCGATCTGGCTCGCTATGTGAAGCATCTGGGACAACCCGAGCTCCCCACTGGTCTGGAGAGGCTGTCCATCCACCAGGATCATGGCGTCTGGTCCGTGGGCTCTGAGGGCAGAAGCTCGGGTGAGGAAACACCATCTTTGACGAAGGTGGACCGTCCTTTGTCCGATGAACTCACCTGAGGAACTTGTTGAGATCTCCGTGCTTCATGTACTCAAACACCATGATGAGCGGGTCTCCGTCCACGCACACGCCATAGAACTTCACGATGTGCTCGTGCTGGAGGTTGGTCAGCAACTCGGCCTCGCGTTGGAAATCCTTTCTGGCAGCAAGAGTCGGGTCTTTCAGAGTCTGGAGAGAAAGAACATGACTGAGTTGTCATGGGTAACAGATTGGTATTTGTCTCTCACTTGGAACACCACTATACTAAACATCTACAATACAAAGGATTTATTTTTGTCGCCCTAATAGCTGTAATTTAGCACAGACAATGGAAAATTACAGCCTGAAGAAAAGGTCACGAGGTAGTAAAGTACTGTTTGAAACAAAAACAGAAGAAACATATTGAAGTGTTTCTCATTATTCTGAATTACTGAATACTAATATTCTCTTTATGTGTCTTGAACATGGTTTGTATTGAATTACTTATTGTATTTTGTTTTGAAGGAAAGTAGTTTGTACTGAACCCAGATACTAGCCTGGGCCTGCACACACTGCCTGTGACGCTACATTGAATTTCACGTTCTGGCCAACCTGTATATTCTCTGCTCTTCCCGATCTTGGAAACACGGGAACCAATGAAAAACGAGCTCTAACGCGATGGCGGACTAGTTAAGTGACCTCAGACACATTTGTTCACAGCCAACATCACGGCCATGGAGGAACGGAAATCGTTCGATTTAGCTGTGGCTGCTGTTTTAAGAGATCTAACGGCGAGTTTTCTTTGAAAATGGAGCAAAAGGTAGCGAACTACAATCGCTTCCATCACTACGCATACATCATCGCAATCAGTGGTTGTAGCTCTGTCCAGTAGCACACAGAGGCATTTGATAGACGCCCGTTGAGAATTTCCCATCTATGGGATCGTTGCCAGATCAAGCTGCGTCTACGAGCTTGGTGCCACAGACAGGCTACCCCGATGCATTTCTTTACTAAGAAATTCAAATGAAAGCACTCTCTCGTTCTTTTTTATTCCAAACATCAGCTTGTTAGAGTAACAGTTTAATCACCATTATAGATTCTGCTGATTGTGTGGCTCTACTATATAGAATAGAATATTTTTTATAACAGCGAACAGCTCAATGTCCTGTGAGCTGTGCTGTTCAGTACCACTGATGTGCTTCGGTTACTCCATCTCTCCTTAATAAACATCATGATCCCCACATCCTTCCTTTTCTCAGTCTTGTTAGCTTCCCTGTCCACTGATAGGTCTCAGTGAGACACATGATGCTGCTCTGTAGGCGCTTAACTCATGCTCTGCATCCACCTTATCTCCACCAGGATTTGGGGTCGTATCTCTGAGCAGCACGGTGTCATCAGCTGATCACTGGAGAAACAATCGGCCAATGGCTCAACGGCTCTCTGGTTGTCATAGTCAAAAACAAAAACATGATAAAAAAGCTGTCCCGATAAAAAGAGGAAAAACTTAAGAAAATGAGACGCTGCCGTCAAACTGGCCACTCCCGCAGCGCCATGTCAACAACTAGATGCCGTTGTTGTTAGTTAGTCTTACAATATACATACATTATAAGACTAAGCATCAGTAGATTGCAACATGTGTTCTGCAACACGTTGTGTTGCAGAACAATTCACCTCCTACTTCTCAAACTGCAGATGTTTGTTTCTATTGGTGGAATAAAAAATTCATGCGTACTTGAATTGTCTCACATTTACGTTAATGTTATTGTCTCCAAACTTCAGAAATTAGAAGACAAGTTTATAGAAATGCAGCAGCCAAAAACGTCAACACTTTCAACATCAACAATATTCTATGAATGGACGCACAAAGCTATTTTCTGGGTTGACTCCCAGTAAACCAAGAGATGGTTCCACAACTCCCATCTTGAGCTTGTGCACAAGCTTGATTTTTATTGGTTGGATTTCTCCTTTTATGTCATGAGCCTGTCAGGCACTGACAGGCTGAAGTAAAGGCTACTGATCATAATGGTCACGTTTGTAAAGAACTCACTTTGTGAAAGGGAAATTGTACATGCGCTTAATCTTGTTGGAAAACACAACAAAAATAGAAAATGTGTCACTTTTGAAATGAGAGACTGTTGTTGATGCTGCTTGTCCTCAGACACTAACAAGACAAAGCCTCTAAATTCTACAAATTCTAGGGGACGGGAGTCTATTTATACACAATTTATGTTCTTCTCACTTCATTTACCCCGTTTTATCATCAGATTCCTTCCACTGTGCACAGTATGACATCAACAGAAATAACTAAGTTCCAGTCAATCTTACAATGAAGCCTTAGTGGATGGTAGAAAATGAATCTGAGCCTTCCCGGTTTAGAGCAATGGATGATTATGATCCTTGTTGAATATATAATTGGATAAATGTTGGACCAGAAGTAAATGATTTGGCGATGTCAACTCAACATGACCACCTGCTAATGGCAATCACTTTGGGTTGTGAGGCTAAATGGAGACATTAACACATAACTGTGATACAAGTGATATGCTGACTCCAGATATGGTTTCTATGAACGGAAAGAGCAAGAACTCTTGTTTCCTAGGACACCGAAAAATTGAACTGCCATGATAAGACACTGAAATTATCGCTTAAAAAATATTTTAGGTGAAATTCGTTTGGATTCAGTTGTTGTTTTTGGTGATATTAAGATGCCAGGACCACACAAAACCATCATATTCACTCATTCGCACCGCGTTCAAATGCTGATCGAACAGCAAACAGCAGGGGTGTTCGGAATCCTGCCTCAGGACATTATGACTGCAGGAAGTCACAGAACAAACCTCCTGATTAGTGAACGACCCACTCCGCATCCCATCAGGAGGTGATAGAAACAGCCTGCTCCATTTACATCCACGTGATACAGATCAGACAACTTGGAAAAAAGTGTTAAAGCTCATTGAAGATGGACTGAAATCACAGCCGGAGCTGATTTTTAGATTCTGTCTAGATGTTGAAAAGGGTGAAAATGCACCTGTCTCTCCCGAAACACATACACTCATGGCCAAAAATATCGGCACCCTTGAATTGTTTCAATTCCAAATGTTTTGCTATTCACACGTCTTTTGTTTCTTTTGTTTACAAAAGAATTGGACAAAGAAATTGACAAAATTATCGGCACCCTTAACTTCCTTCCTATAAAAAGATTCCTCCCAACTGCTTTTTGAGATCTCTCCACGGGTTTTCAATGGGGTTTAGATCCGGACTAATTTCAGGTCATTTCAGAACTCTCCAGCACTTTGTTTTTAACCATTTCTGAGTGCTTTTTGAAGTTTGTTTGGTGTCATTGTCCTGCTGGAAGACTCATGACCTCCGGTGGAGACGCAGCTGTCTGACACTACGGAACTACGTAGCACCCCAAAATTCTTTATTCTTTAGCCATCCAATTTAATGACGTCATTCACCCAGCGAAGGCAAAGTAACATCAAAAGATCCGTAAACCTCCAAGGGGCCGTGTTCTTTCTTATCAAGGTCTCATGTTGTTTCCTGTAAACAAAGCCATGATGTACTTTACCAAAAGGCTCTGTTTTAGTCTCATGAGTCCACAGTATGTTCTTGGAGAAGGATTGTGGTTTCATCACATAAGTTTTGTCAGAGTCCAGTTTTATGCCTTTGTGTGAGCAGTGGTGTCCTCCTGGGTTTCCTACCATAATGTCCCTTTTTATTACGATGGCAACAGATATTGTGAGCTGACACTGTTGTACCCTGTGTCTGCAGATCAGCTCGAATTTGTTTGGGAGCTGATCGAGGTTCTTTATCCACTATTCAATCCTTAATTGTAATTTTTCATCAATTTTGCCCTTCTGTCCGTGTCCGGGGAGGTTAGCTACAGTGCCATGGGCTGTAAACTTCTTGATGACATTACACACAGTGGACACAGGAACATTAAGATTTCAGCAGATGGACTCGTAGCCTTGAGATGACCCATGCTTTTCCACAATTTGAGCTCTCATGTATTGATTTCTTACAATGTTGACAAGGTGCCAATAATTTTGTCTAGGGGGATTTTTTGAGGTTTTTTTTTTTTTTTTTTCAAATTTTATCAAGTTTGACTTCTTTTCTCAGTTTTTTTTTTTTTTTGTGTTGTTCCAATGTAAACAAAAGAAATAAAACGTGAATACCAAAACATTTGCAATTTCAACAATTTTCTGAAAGAAGTGTTGCATTTTCTGATATTGTACAATGATAATAAAAGGCTATTCTATTCTATTTGATTCTATTTTTGGCCATGACTCTTATGCAATGTGTGTAATGTTAATGTAATTGGGGTGGCTGAGGCTCAGGAGTTAGTGGGTGAGTCGTCCACTAATCAGAAGGTCGGTGGTTTGATTTCCGTCTCCTCCGGTCTACACGTTGAAGTGTCCTTGGGAAAAGATAGTGAATTGATATTGCCCTTACTGGCTGTCCCATTGGTCGGAATGTGATTAGCTTATTAGCGATTAGCGAGGAACAGCTGCACTGACTTCTCACAAAAAAAAAAAAAACAGTCTGACAGAGGACATCAGATAACACACTGTAGTCTTGTCCAGTGAATGACCATAATAGGTTGAAATGCACTTACCACTATGTTAATAGCCGAACTACTGTTAATAGCTTTAATAGCCAGACTGCTGCCGTTTTTAAACAGTAAATGGACTCCATTTATACAGCACTTTTCTCCTCTTCTGATTATCACTCAAAGTGCTTTACACTACAGTTGACATTCACCCATTCACACAGCACCTCCAAATGTACATTGCGTTCTTGTTGAAGGACACTGGAATTGAACCACTGGCCTTCTGATAAATGGATGACTGACTTTACTTACTTCTTTTTGTCTCAGATAACTTCATATTTGATCTAAGACCTTGTCTAAGAGTTACATTATCTTTATAATACACTGACCATTGACCTAGTAACCAGCTACAACTAGACATCTGTAACATTTTGGTCCACCAAGTATAGCGGACTCCCAGTAAAACGTATGTAGTAACACAAGTAACGTTTCTGTCTCTTACCTTTACAGCGACCAGCATCTTGTCCTTGGTGGGACTCAGGTTGTAACATTCAGCCAAGAAGACTTTGCCAAAGGCTCCCTCTCCGAGCTCCCTCTTCAAAATAATGTCCCGCCGTTTAATGTGCTGTACATCTGTGAGAGATACAGGGGGGCTGAGTCAAACATTACATTCAACGTGGCCGCAGATGCCTGAATGAATCGACTGAAGGTGACTGCTGCAGTCAGCACTTATCAAGACTTATCAATATGGCACATATCTCATCCGAGATAAGTCAAATGGAAACAAATTACAGAATTAAAATCATCAGATACATGTTTAATAAGCTGGCCAAACGGGAAAATGAAGGCCGGGTTTCGTCCCAAATCGAGCAAGTTGAGATTATAAAACCAACTAGATAACTAGAGTGTCACTGTCCAGGATGAAACAACAAATATTTAGTGGTTCATGAGAAAGATGGTACCAAAGACAAACTTAATATTAGGTTTAAAACTCTCCTCTATGACAAAGCTTATAATTAGAGATGGATCTGATGGGTTCTGGCTTTCTCTTTTGGTTAAGCTGATACATGGTACAATATTTCAGAAAATGCTGGTTTGAGTTTCATGACCAGGTTCACTGATGATCAAATAAATCCGTCTATTGTACACGGTGCTGATAAGGACATCTACTCAAACCTCAAGCCTTCAAATTTCAGTACTTAAAACTACCATGGCCTGGATGACTGAGAATCTACACAGACATCTACACAAACACATCTGACAGTAACATAAAGACAAAAGGAAACTGTGGCATTGACGGATGCTCTATGGATGAAAAGCCATTAACTTTCTCTGAGTGACAGCCTT
Organism: Polydactylus sextarius; assembly: GCA_016801845.1. NCBI lineage: Eukaryota > Metazoa > Chordata > Actinopteri > Polynemidae > Polydactylus > Polydactylus sextarius. The sequence continues at coordinate 23,885,348 of CM028931.1, forward strand.
GTTGTCATCTAAAGGTTGAACTCGCTGATCTAGGTGGATGAAAACCTTCCCTTGTGTTGCTCTCCAGAGATACATTTTCTAATTTATTTCCAAAGACCCAACAGTAACACTTTGGCATATGGTACAAAAACCTGTGCTGGACCAGCTCCACACATCTATTACTGAAAACTCCTATCATCCATCACAGTCAGAACTGGCTCGTGCTCCTGCTGGGTGTCAGCTGCAGCTGCAGCTGAGGGGCTGTGACTTTTAGCTCAACATGTGCAGACAGCAAACATTTCACACCATCTCCGAAAGATGTTTCTGCTGCATGTATCAACAGCTGAACATCACGGGCTGTGTCTGTCTTACAGGTGTGTTTATATTAAGCCTTGTGACATTGCTACTTTCTTGTTTTATTCACACCATCTAGACTCAGCAGCTATAAATATATATAGACATATAGCTGGAATATTCACCCTGAGAACTCTGTGTGATCTAATTTTATTTCCAATTTTCACTTCAGCAGTAAGTCTGTGTGATGTGTGATATGTCACCAGTTCTGATCCTGTGAATGGACTGAGCTGGTGCTTTCTGTAGGTTTAAAATATGTGACACTGAGCCTATAGAGAGCACACAGACGTGAACACATGACTCACTTTTAAAAGCAAATGTGTGATGTTTTCATTGCTAACACTACATAGAAGTAGATGAGAAGTGCTGAGTGTTGCTACTGATGACCCGAATTGATTTGATTCTGATTCACAAGCTCACGATTCAGTTCGATTTACGACACAAGACACTACGCTATGATGAGATACGATATTGTTAAACTTCGCTACTCTACAATACAATATTGATATCAATACATTTCAATACAACGCAATATGATACCGTTTGATGCAATAAAAATTCAATACAATGTGATATGGTTCGATATGATATAATACAATACAATACGTTAGGATACGATATGTTAGGATACGTTACGTTACGATATGTTACGTTATATGTTACGTTGTGATATGTTAAGTTACGATGTGTTACGTTATGTTTTGATGTTATGTTACGATATGTTACGTTACGATAAGTTACGTTACGATATGTTACGTTACGTTATGATATGATACGTTACGTTATGGTACATTACGTTGCGATACGTTACGTTACGATACATTATGTTAAAATATGTTACATTGCGATACAATACAATATGATATGTTATGATACGATACAATATGATACGTTGCAATGCGCTACGATATGTTGCGATATGATGCAATATGATTCGATACGTTACGATGCAGTACATTATGATGCGATGCGATACGATACGTCATTGATTCACTTCAAGATTAATCAATATCAATATCAATATATTAATACCAGTTTTGTTTGGATATGAAAGAAATGTTCACAAAACAAAGCAGTTGGTAGTAGTTAGCGCCTTAAAATAGACTCCATTCTAATCAATGGTTGGGGTGCTAGGCTGCCTGCCAATATGTTACTGTGCCTATTTTTGACCAATCAGGAACATTGTTCTCATAAGTATCAATTTCTGTCAGTAATCAGACAGTCAAAACAGAAAAAGCATGGACGATAGACGATGAACCCGAATACAAACGGAAACCAGTGAAAATAACAGTCACATAAGACTTACAATATTATGTATTGTATGTCTATATACGTTCAGGGTCAGGACACAATAGCAGCAGCACAAACAAGATGTTCTCTACTACGGATTTCTAGCTTCTCTTGGGGGATTTAATGGCGTAGCCACACTAGATGAAATATATATTCTCTCCAGTGAGTTCTGGGTTTACCCTGAGGCCTCCAGGTATCAGTTGGATATATTCAGTAATATATGTGTACTCACATGTGGTGGGCTTGTTGCAGTTGTGTCCATGTCTGAAGTACTGTGGGTTCTCTATGACTGGGATCCTGGTCATTCCGATCACAACAGCATCTGGTCCCATATCCAGTGTACAGGGGCTGATGATACCATGGTTGACATGATGAAGAGGACTGGCAGAGTCTTCTTCACCATTTATCACCGCCACTGGTCCTAGAAAATGACAGAAAGAAGTAGTAGTGAAAGATAAAGAAAGCCTGTATCCAAGCAGCTAGTGGATTAACAAGCCAATCATCCACTTAATAAATCAACACTAAAGTGATTAATGGGTCTCTTCTGTCAATGAGTCAATCAGCTAATCCCCATCATATTTAGAATCCAACAGATATTTGCACAATCACAATTTCAATTTAACAGTTTTTTTTTAATCTTTTTGACATTCGGATTTTCTCGTCTACAGAGGAATAGATAACAATGTATAAAATTATTTTGTGCACTTCAACAAAATAAATGTCAGAGTGACAATAGGTGGATAGATGTGGGTTGGAGATGAAACATAGTAGAAATACAATTTTAGCCCTTTATATAACAGTTTCTGCTTCACTGTCACTGTAAATGCGGCACAAAAAGCAAAAATATTTTTTTCTGTTTGTTTCAGCCTGATCAAATTATTCTACTGAGTTTCAAATGACACGCTGCGATGATAAAGGTCAAAGTGGATCAAAGATAAGACAGCAGGTTTTTTTTTTTTTTTTTTTTAGGACTGAGATTTTAGTTCAGAGGTGAGAAAAAAGTGACGAAATTTCAAGAAACATTGCAGTGTTTCTTTGTGGCGCGCAAGGAAAAAGCTGCAGCGCTAAAGATACACAATGTCAAGCTTTGGTATTCAACAGAACAGAGAACAGTTAGAAAAGTATGAGGATGATGAGAGGAAAAAAAAAAAAAACAACCCTAACATTTCCACTGAGCAGGATTGCTTCTGATGTAGCTAAAGCATTAGCATCATTCCAACTGTGTCTTCAGTGTCCTCAATCGAAGAGTCAAGGGTCAAATCAAGAATTTCTGAAGGATTGCGCATTAAATGTCACTGATATCTTATGACTAGAGTGGATTAACCAGCTATCAAGTGACATTTAGTTCAGCAACAAGAGATGGAGGCAGAATGGGCTGCAAAGGCAGTCTCACAGGCTAAACAGGGACAGTGGACCTATTGGGAAAACTTAGACCACTGTAGGCTCACTTGGAGGGATATTTGGGAAATGGAAGTTAAGCAGACTCAACTTCATCATCAGAGCCACCTACGATGTTCTTCCGACTCCTGGCTGCAATACCAGCCTGTCCCAGGGTCCTGAGGCAGCTGGTTAGCACCCTAGACCACAAACTTGTCTTCCCAACAGAGATAGTAACAACTACCCTCAGGCCAGACCTCATCCTGTGGTCAACTTCTCAGAAAATCCTGTACATCTTGGAACTAATGGTACCATGGGAAGCTGCTGTGGATGAGGCGGTTGAGTGAAAAAGTTTGAAGTACGCTGAATCGGCAGCCCAGGCAGAACAATGCAACTGGCGTACCAAGGTGTTCGCTGTAGAAGTTGGATGCAGAAGGTTTGTTGCCAAGACCACCACCAGGTTAGGGTTAGTGGCCAGAACACACAAGTGCAGGACGCGTCCGAGCTGAATGAGGTACTCCTTAAATAGAGCCATGATTGAGGCCCAAATCGGCCGATCACGGCTTGTTGGGTCTACTCAATACAGAAGGGGGATTATCAAACCCTCCTGGTCTCAAACGCTTTAGACACAATCAACTTTACATTACATAATAATTCTACATTCCTTAATAATATCATTTACCCAAAACAAGATCTGTATTTCTTATAAACCATTTCTAACCACCTCAGTACGCATTTCCGTGTGCCCTCGTGCTCTTTGTTGGATAAATACCGCCTCTTCAGGAGTGCACACTTCCACCGAGGAGCAGTGGAGCAGGATCAAGCCATCAGGAAGCACAGGTGAGCGTGTCTATGTACGCTTTTACCACATTTTTGTAAACGGTGAGCATCCTTAGTGCGCGCCGTCTGAGTCCATAAGCACCTTATCCCCAACATTATTCACCCCATCGTTCACATGTGTGTGTGACATGGTCCAATATGACATGGTCTTGTCTCCCCGCGGGAGACCGTGGATAAATCAGGTGTAAATGGGTAGTTTCTAAGATAATTGGTTTTGATTTACAGTTAAATATCTCGTATTCTTTTTGACGAAAAGATGCAAATCCAACACCGAACCTACAACAGGGAAAGAGGTAGCAGCGTACAAAGTAGGTAGCCTGCTTTGTAGTCCACACAGTACAGCCCATTGGGAGCTGGACTCACAAGGGGCCGCAGAAGCCAAGTAAACAATGCGGACCTGCAGTCAGTCCATCACAGAGCTCATACACACAAACACACTCTACAAGAGATGCATGTCTTTGCTGCGAAAGCTTCACAGCTGATGTGTGAGTCCACAGAAAGGAGCTTTACGTAATTAGTAACATCTACGCTCAAGTCACGATCGGCCGCGTTGTCATGGCGCCGTTGGAATGAACTCGATCCATGGTGCGGTCAGCAACCGATGGTGTGTGAACAGTGTTTGTTGACAGATGCTTGAAGAATAAAAAAAAAAATATGACTGTCAATAGAGCCTGAAGGGACAAACCTGACACACCGTGGTTTGTATTTATGCTACACATCAGACAAGGTGACATGCAGGCTGAACGGTCAACTGCTAATGGAAAAGCAAGGACGCAGAGATATACAGTGACTGACAGGGAGATATGTGGGAGAATGTGAGGTAAGGGAAACTGCAAATAGACTGTACTTCTATATGTAGTGCACCACGTGTATAGTCAGTCCATTGGTGTATGGTCTGAATGTGTGGGAGAACAGAAGGACTAGAGGCTGATTTGTTGCCCTCCTACACCAGGGCGAGCGAAATTACTATCGTCATACCCGCATATTGGCTGTGAAGCACAACTTCTCAGCTTTCAGAAACTGTTAGAATTTTTCCGAACGCGCAAATCATCCTGTCGTCGCCGGTGGCGCGTTGGCGCCGTCGGTCACCTGCCAGCGGCGATGCACATAGTAGGGGTGGGCAATATGGCCTAAAATTTATAAATACATTTTTATATATATCAGTATAATCTGATCCATAGACAGTAGATGGTATTTACTGCGGTATACTTTGGTATGTAAATTTCAATATAAATGTTTCTGAATGGGTACCATATTACCATAGTAAAGACATTTTAGCTGGAAGATGTTTTCTGAACTATTAATTCGCATAAAATAGTCAAGAAAGTTACTTCAATAAAATTTATTGTGAAACTGCAATTATAGAAAACATTATAGAGCGTAACTTAACTTCGTTTATGACGTAATGACCTATTGATATAGGGCAGGTATAATCAAAATCTCCATCGTTGTCCAAATTTATATCACATACCGTTTCTACTTTTTCTACCATCCACCCCTATGCGATGCCTATTTTGATCGATAAGAATATTAAAATACTTTTTATTTCAAGTTCAAGATCACCTTGATTTCAAAAATATGAAGGATTTCTTTGGGGAAAAAAAGTTGCTAGCTGTTGTTATAAATAGACAACTGCACTCGCAGTTGATGGCGATTAAAAGTAATCAATGAACCTAACTTTAATGTCTTTGGATTGTGTAAAAACTAGAGCATTCTGGGCAGAACATGCAAACTCTACGATGTAGTTCACACCATGACCACCTCACTATTTTCCTTTCAATCACGCCACTTTATTACTCACATTAATCTAACAAGACTCTAGTATCAGTACCTGCTGCTCGGAGTCTCACAGGGTAGGCAGTCACGTTTTATTAGCTATGTATTTCATATGATCAGCTGTTAGCATTGTTCTGATAGTCCTTGTCTGCGAAAACTGGGGATGTTTTACAACAACATAAAACATATTTGCAGTCCAACGCAGTGAGGAACGCATAGACTTGGACGCTGGTCAAACGAATCAGTTGCCTCATCACATCAACGACTCAAATCACTCTCAAGTCATCAAGTCAAACATCGTTTTCCCCAATGATTCAAGTGATGCTAATGACCCACTGCTTGATCATGGGATAAACAGCTCATGACTTCAATTACTCACTAAGTGTTGTTGGGTTCTTTAGAGAATCAATATCTGAAAACTCAAATACAGACAAAGTCAGATAGAGTCAGATAGATGTAGAATCTTCCGGTTTTTCAAGCCCAGATCCCATAGAACTCATAGGATACTATGACTTAGAGCACTTAGATTGACCAATCAACTGTGTGAAAACTGAGATCAGATTGCTTTGTTGGAAGAAAACCTGGAGCCACACTGCTCTTTGCGGAATAGTTTGGACACCTGTGGTTTAGGGTATACAGCTACTAAGCGCAACAATACAACCACTTGTGTTTATATTGTTAAACCAACAAAACGGCTCTGACCCATCAAAGCATTTACACAAGGTCCCTGAATTTTTCTAGCAATTTAACACTCATAGCAATTTATTGGGTTCTATGGGTTGTAGGAGGGGTCTTCACTCAAGAACTCAAGGCCTCCAAACACCACAGATTCCAATCTGGATAGAGTATCCATTGGATCTGACATAGTTAAACCTAAGGCAACAGGACTGTTGTAATTTCTTCCAGAATTGAAGAAGACTTGGACGAAGGGGAATCATTTTCAAGAAATTACAACAGTCCAGTTTCTTTAGATTCAGCAATGTTGGATCCAACAGATACTCTACTCAGATTGGAATCTTTAGTGTTTAGAGGCCTTGAGATTTTGGTCAATTCCCTTGAGTCAGTTTCTGTGTTGGTGCTTAGAATTGTGTTACAGAATTCACTAAATGAAATTGTTTATGTAAATTTAAGTCTATGTAAATTTATGTAAAATTTGGTCTCTAATTACAATCTCCTACCTCCTTAATTAAAAATGGAGCTTGACTATTTTGTTGATGCTCTCTCAACTCAACTGGTGTCTGCTCATGTCTCCTTTTAGTATTGAATCAGCTCCATTGGTACCTCAACAGAGTAGGCGCTAAAAAAGTAGCTAGTACCAGGAATTAGTGCCAAGTGGAAAACACTAGAAACCTAGTTGAGTAGAGCGGAGTAGGTGCTAGTGGAAAAGGCCTCCATACACTGGCTGGCTTGATTATGAGATTGCACAGATCAATTTTAATACCTTTCAAAACACTTGATTATGGTTTAGCCCATATGAGACGGTAACATATCGTGAGATCCTCTAGGAGAGTTTTCTATCTGCCTTGAAGACTAGACTAGTTACAAAATGGGGCAGAGCCTTTGCCTCTGGGCCTGAAGCAGTGGGTCGACTTGCCTGAGGAGATTATGGAAAGTCTGGATCCTTCAAGAAAAACTTCCTCTAAATTCCCCTAACTAATTGTACACACCAGCAACCGCCATTAACGTTCTGCTTGTCCCCAGGAGTGTACTCTCCTGTCTTCTGCTAATCAAAACCATTTCACCGTTTTGCTTGTTCTTATTAAAGATGCAACGATTGGCCACTTTGAGTTATGTTTATGGTGTAGTAACAACATTAAACAGAGCCAAGTCTACCTCTGGCCTGATCATATCAGCCCACTAACGTTATACACGTATGTGCTATTTGTGATAAGAGTTGATGGAATTGTTGGATGGCGCTTTGAAAGCCAAGCAGTAACCCTAACCTGCTACGTCATTACAAACTGACACTATAACAAATCAAACATAAAATTTCAGGATATTATATAAGACGAATGGATGTTTTGAACGTACTTGGCAGCAAATCAGAACTAAACGTAAAAACCTCAAGAAGAGTGACAACGATATTGTGGAAAAAGAGCAGCGACAGTATCGGACTCAGATAATCTCCATCAACATCTTAATGCATGTAGGTCCCTGTGGCTTCTTTTCGCTATTCGTATTACTGACATGTGGCTAAAAGAGCTGGCCCGTGTAACAGACTCCCTCATCTGATAATCGATAACACTCCTGGCCGTAACTTCTTAGAGAACCCTGAAGGAGCGGTGTCTCTGATTTCAAGTTTGGTCTCGGTGTGAGTGTCTGGAGCCGAGTTGTGAATCTTTTTCTCACGCGTGGCATAAATTTATCATCAACAAGTCTTTTATTTCAATTGATCCACCAATATCCACATTCAACTGATTAAATAGACAAAAGATAAAATGCCAAATGTCAAATTTTTTTTTTGGCACCAATTTGATAATCTTGAACTTGAAAGCCATAAAGTTATTGAGTTTGTTGTTTAAGTTTCATTAGTTCGTTCATAATCATATAATTCAAATCATATCTCCTAGTTAAGTTGTAAAGGGAAACTAGCACTAGCTACTAGGTGTGCTAGCCTAGTTAGCATGCTAGCTTCCACCGTGTTTGACCAGCAGCCGGCATCAACCGCAGTTCAGCGCAAAGTGAAACCTAAACTCTAAACCTACACGTCATTAAAAGCACTGGAATTGTAGAACAAAATGTATGCTAAACTTTTGACTCATCAATTTCACCTCAGCTGTTATATCTATCATATCTATCTTATATCTTTGGTATATGTTGTATCTACCTTTGGTAGCCTTTGGTAGATATAAGAGCTGAACACACTCATGGTATTCTTTCTATGATAGAAATCAATCAAATATACTTCAGAAAGTTCTTCCCAAATCTGGGGCAGAAGTTCCCATAAATGTCTGACACTTGTAGGTTGCTTTGGTTTCACTCTCAGCTCGATGAGGTTTAAGTCTGGAGACTGTGCTGGCCACTCCATGTTGGCTTCCCATCTTGTTCTATTTTCCTGAGGTAGTTCTGGCATAGCTTGGACTTATGTTTTGGGTCATTATCTTGCTATAAGGATGAACCCCTGACCACCTAGACGCATATTAGAGGGTATTGCATGGCGCTGCAGAACGCTGTGGTAGCCATTTTTGTTCAGGGTGCCTCTCACTCTGTACCAACCCTGGATCCAGCAAAACAGCCCCAGACTAGTAATATAGTGCTCTAAGCTTTGGAGGGATTTGGATCATTCTGAGTCACTCACTAATATGAGCTGGGAGGTTTGAGTCACTTGAGAAAGTAGTAGCAAGAACCTTGGTACATTCACTCTAGACATAGAAAAGCATATCCACTTATTATTATTATTATTATTATTAAGAAGAAGGTCTAGTATGATAGCATAAAAAACTTACCAACAACCTATCATTGAGTGAGCTGAGCTGAGCTGCTGAGTGAGATGTAAGATGTTTGAACAGTGCCGTTTATTGATTATATTAATTATATCAATCAAATGTGGTAGGACTCAACTGACTTGGTTAAATAAACATCTAGATTCCTGACTCGTGAGTGATTTTCGGGTTAAATAATTTCGGATCCCGAATCTTTTTCCCACTACTACCCCAGAACATCACACTTCCTCCTCCACGTTTGACAGTTGATGCCACACTTTGTGGAACCACCGTGGAGTCCGCCAAAGGGCTGACTCCTGCGTGATGAACTGAACATTTCAAATTTTGATTCATTAGTCCATAATACCTTATTCCAGTCTTTAGTAGTCCACTGATGGTGTTTCATGGCCCAGGCAAGCCTCTTTGTCTTATTCTGACATTTTAGCAATGGCTTCCTTCTGTCAAACCTGCAGCTCTAAGTCTTCTCTTCACAGTTGAAACTGAAACTCACTTACTACGACCACTGTTGAGCTGTTGTCCTGTGAGCAGCCTATCACGCCAGATGTTAACTCTCAGAAACTTGTCCTGCGGTATTAGTTGTGCCATTGGGTCTGCCAGACCTCTTACTGTCAGAGATTCCCCCAGGCTGCCTTTTCATAGTACATTACTTTTCAGTTTTGGGTAACCTTACCTTTTTTCAAGCTATTCATTGAACTTGCAATAAATAAACTAATAAACAAAAAGTTGGGTGTTCTAAAAATTTTGATGGGCAGTGTATTTATATATATATATATCAGCTCTTCAGTTCCAGAAAACAGACAAAGCAATGGAAAGAGAGACAGACGCTAGCGGAACATACAGATGAAGAGGAAAAAGACTTAATGGAATCACCAGTTTTTTTTTTTTTTTTTTTTGGGCTCCATCATCTTTAAAAAAAAAAAAAAACACCCATTTTGAGTAGAAGAGACTCCATATCAGTGCACTTCATCTCTGGTGTGTGTAATAGTGTGGTTGGAAGTACACATTTGCCCTACAGGCAAGTAATGTCAGTTGGTCGGTTGGGATGCAACTAAATGAACAGATGGACGGAATCAATAGATGGTTGATATGGTGTTCGTGTGCGTGTGCACTCAAGACATATGCTCTAGTTTTATATAACTGACACACACACATAAGTAATAATTATGCGCAGACAAACAAACAAGATGGAGCGCGGAACCGAGGAGCCATTTTCTGCGATGCCGACGGCACCGACAGCGTCCAAAATGGCGCGAGTAATCTGTGATCCACTACCCGTACAATCATCCGCCCAATGTGTTCCAGACAGATCAGTCACAAAGTACATATGGTTCTTGTCAGGAAAACCATCAAATCATTTTTTTTCCCTCTCCCGAATGCGACTTTGGGTCGTCTTTTTGCGGTCGAGCAACAAAGAATCGGAAGAAGAAATGTTCTCTTCATCGAACCCAACTGCTTTGTCCCTTCAAATTTTTCCCCCATCCTTCTTTCTGTACGTGCATATGAATGTATGAATGATAAAAAACACACACAGCCCAATTCCGTGAAGGTTGGTCCTAATCGTACCGGTCACACCTTTATGTTTGAAAGGGGCGTTTGGTTTCTTACCTTTCATTCCGAACTTGGAGCGCCGCACGTACTTGTGGATGAGAGGGAAGAGAACTATGAGCATCACGCAGGCAAAACCAGCCAGGCCGACTCCTATGGAGACCTGGAATCAGACACATCGTCGGGGGTTACACAGCGTAACAGGAAGTACGTGATGAGGGTTGCTGGTTCTGCTGGACTCCACTAGACCGGATGTTTCTGCAGACTTCCATGAGGGCGCTGTGAAAATTTGCAACCCCACCCTCAGAAGATACTTCATGTTTACTGAACAAACTGGCCCTTCCCTCTGGTGGATAATATCAGAACTACATTTCCCATTCAACAAAAGATTTCTATTCACAAAGGATGAGTCCCTATGTACGGGAACTCTGAACTCTGATTTGCTGCGCGTCGTTTATATTATACTATTTATTAGCTTTTCTATTTTGCTGGTGACTTTCTATTTCTTTGCTATCTTGAATCAGATGTACAGATGTATAACATTTCTGAATCACAGAGTAATTTGAACCCAGGGTCTATTTCACCATGAATACGAGTCAAACGCCCCCGTCAAGAGATATTTTCCGTTGGTTGTAATATCAAGTTTCACTGTCTTTTGTTGTCACAACCAAATATCACACTGACATAAACTGAAGTAGTGATAACTTAGTAAGTGAGCTGAGAGTTTATTAAAAAGACTGTTTTACTTTATCACCAGTTATGTTTTCATGACATAACTGGTGATAAAGGGTGTTACAGATCAGCAGATTCATCATGTTCCTGAACAACAGGCCGATGTGTCCGTGATGAGCGAGGATAACGATGAATCTGCTGATCTGGAACACCTTTCATGTGTTCCTACTGCCGAAGTGAAGTGCCATTTTGAGCTTTATTAGTAGTTAAAAAAAGACAATTTAGCTGACTGCCCCATTTAGTGTTAACTATTTGGCTGTGAAAACAAATGGTGTTAAATCTGTCCAATGTGTTGTTATTATTATTGTGTCAATAGCATCTCTTTTTCATATTACCATTCTTTAAGGTGACATCTGTATGCGTCACACGTACACACCTAAAGACGTATAAATACAGATATCTGTGTTCTGAACATCGAAGTATACGAAACACAACTGAATAACAAACACAAACACACTAATCCACTCCACTCAGCCTTGATGTTTATCTTTACCCAGTCAATTCCATAATTAACTAAAGTAGATTTCTAACCAGCTCTCATTAGACTTCCCAACCGCTGGGGGAGTTCAGCAGATAGAAGCAAATGGCTTCGAGAAGAAAGGCTGAATTCAAACAAACAAAACACTCAGCTTCTTTAACGAAATGTTCCCTTTGCAGTTGATGGATTCTTTCAGATTTTAACTACAGTCATCAAACCTCAAGACAAAGTAACGTGGCTCCAACGATAAGAGACTTTCCTCTTCCTATAGGTTTTCTGTGCAAACGGCAGAATAAGGGACTTTTTACGCACTTTCATGCAACCTGTTTTCTGGGTTATTTTAGAGCTTATATAAATTGCATATACTATACTGTGTAAAATTTATAGGCACCCCCCACATGTTTTGTTTTAGCAGTTGCTGTAAAGACCATACATATTCATCTCTCACTGTCTTTATGTAGAAATAATAAGAAAATACAGGAAATGCGTACAAAGTATTTAAGAACACATAAAATGTACTAATGATTCAGACTCTGGCCACCTCCAGATTTGTTGCCCCAGCAATGCTTCAGTGATCCAGCAACCATAAGGAATAACCACAAGGCCCCTCCGAGAACCGTCACCTTGACATGGTGGAGGGGTTTGCGTACCCTAGCAGGAGCTGTGTTGTTGGGGGCTTCAGCTCCTGGTAGGGTCTCCCATGTGTCCCAAAAGTGGTCCTAGGCAAAGGGTTCAAGACCCTTGATGAAGAAGAGATCAAGGAGCATGTGTACCCTGCCCAGAGGGCCACTGGGGCCCTACCCTGGAGCCAGGTTTGGGGAGTGCCCAATGGCCGGGCCTTCGCCCATGGGCCCGACCGGGCATAGCCCAAAGAAGGGACATGGGTCCAAATCCCCTTGGGCCCATCATCTGCCGGGGGAACCCCCGGAGTCTGGTGCTGTGTGGATTGGATGGCGGTCGAAGGCGGGGGCCTTGGTGGTCCGCCCCCGGTCACAGAAGCTGACTCGTTGGCAGGGAAGGAGCCAGAGCTTGATATAGTCAGGCTCGCCTCCATGCATACTTCTGCCTCTGGAACCAAACTGGACCCTCTACTATGCTGGAGTTGCATCAGGTGAGAGGCAGAGGGCAGATGTGGGTATATTAATTGCCCCCTGGCTCTCTGCCTATGTGTTGGAGTTTACCCTGGTGAACAAAAAGATTGTTTCCCTGCCCCTTAGGGTCGGGGAACAGGACCTGACTGTTATCGGGGCATATGCACTGGCAACAGTCAGCATATAAACATATAAAGGAGATGCTGCATTGACAGACATATTGGAAAGGCATTATGAGTTGGGGCCGCCCAAAACATGCTTTAGGTGTCTGGTGACCCTCTTTATTGTACACCAAGGGGGGAATTCTGCCCTAGTTTGGCTAATTGGGACTCTTTGGATTCATCCTTTGGCTTTGGCTTTTCCCATTTTGACCGAGGTGAGATCAGCAGCTGATGTCGAGACCCCTATCACATCTGGATGTGCCAACAGCTTATGTCAGGCCCCTGTGGTTGTTGGGTCACTGAAGCACTGGTGGGGCAACAAATCTGAGGGTGGCCAGAGTCTGAATCCAGAATCATTAGCACATATTATGTGTTCTTAAAAACTTTTCCTGTATTTTCTTAATATATCTGCATAAAGAAAGTAAGAGATGAATATGTATGGTCTTTACAGCAAATGCTAAAACAAAACATGTGGGGGTTGCCTGAAACTTTAACACAGTACTGTATATATACCCTAGAGAAGGGTTTTCTACTTATTGAATGTTTTTGCAGAGAAGAACACCAACTGTTTCAGTCTTTCTGCATCATCCAAATGTAGATTACGCTGCCTCAGCGTCACGGTGACAGACGCTTCATTTTCTTCAAATCTATCCCGTCTAATATGAACTAGATCACTGGAGACAATCATCATCGCGCCCGGTGTTCATTATCAGGAATGAATAGCACGAGTCTCAATCACAATGCTGTTTAGATAATCTGTATCTTGTCCGTGTTTGTCCAAGGCTGCAATTATGAGCTCGAGATTGGGTTTTGTTTTCTCAACACCGAGGCGATTTGACTAAACAAGGAGGAAAAACAAACCGACCGGCATCCAAGTCAAACAGTCAATGTGCTTAAAATTTCAGTCACTCACCCCAAAAGTCACGTCATCGGGTTTGGGAGTCTCCGCTGTCGGAGTTTCTGGGAGAAAAACACAAAGAGATCCAGGCTAAAGTTGGAAAAATCACAACACTTCACTGCTCATTTTTTCTTTAGAACTATCATCCTGAAAGGATCTTTTTTTGAGAGGGGAAACGGCACTTACCATAGTCATAATCTGTGCCTATAGATGTGAAAGAAAAAAGAGAAGTGAGGAAGATGGAAAAAAGATACAGTAAGACAAGACTACAGAGCCTAGGAGAGGCAAAAATATAAACAATTTTAGGCAAAAATATGGAAACATTGCCCAAACTGTGGCTTCAACTCGTAATTTTCAACACCAAAAACCATCCTCTATCTCACTGAGCTAATTGGCAAACAGAAAAGTCACATGTAGCTTCACAAATTGACTAAGCCAGTGAGTCTCCTGTGTGCAAGACAGCAGCTGTTAGTGTGTAAAGGCAGGTTTCAAACAGCTGCCAAATATTCAGTTATTAAGACAAAAATATACAAAATATACAAATTGCATCTAGACAGCACAGACATGTTGGTCATTTGTTTATAAAAATGACTTACTGGCTCCAAAAGTGAAAAACTAATGTTTAAAAACACAATTTTTGCATCGACTCCAATTGTTCGCATGAGAGCAAAATTCAAAATGCTGTAAAAATTTTTTTGTTTTTTGAGATAAAATTCTGACATTTTCCAAACATCATCTACCATGACGTCATTTTTTTTCAATGAACATTGAAAATGTATTTAGCAAGAATTTTCAAGTATATATTTGAAATCCAGTTTATGGTCAAACATTTTGTTGCACTGTAGGCTCAATTTTTGATTAAATGAAAAATCTGTGTGGATCATTTGTGTAGGATGGTCTGAAGATGCTCTTTAGCATCTGGACCTTTGTGCAAAGTTTAGTCATTTTTCGCACATGGGAAGTAGGATTTCTTCGGAAGAAGAAGAAGATCCAGGAAAAAAACAGGGTCCTGGCAGCTTAGGCTGCCCGGCCCCTAAATATCTACTAAGTAATACTAGGAAATACAATTAATTGGTTGTTAATATTTCCCTACGTAATGCTTAGAATACAGGGGCACTCCAAAAGCATGAGATGTTTGTGGCAGCTGTCGGCCATGTTTGAACCAACACCTCCTCTCTGACCTTGCTCCCCCACATAAAAAGAGATACTTTTTTTTAAGAGTGTATTCTGTTGTCAACTCTAATTACATTTGATATGTACATATATATATATATATATATATATATATATATATATATATATATATATATATATATGTGCAATTCATTGAAGGAAATTCAAGTTAAAACAAATTACATTGTAAAAATTCCAAACTTGAGTGTATTATAGTCAATTTTTACAGTGTGTTCTGTTGTATTTCAACATATTGCTCCTAGGCTTTTTATGAGACAGAAACAAAAAATGGCCAACTGCCCAAACTTACTAGCAAACGGGCTGTCGAGGAAATGGCCGTACACAGTGCTTTTGGTAGAACCCAGGTAGTTGCTGGCCTCCAAGGTATAGTTGCCGTTGTTGTGGTGTGTGGGGTTTTTAAAGGTGAGGCAGCCTTCCAAGTAGTCCTGGTAAATATCCATGTCAGGACGCACGTACTCAGTGTGCGAAATTTCCTGAGCGGAGAGCGATCAGAAGAGAAACGAATGAACAAATGACGTTGAATCTTGAAACACTGGGCAAATTTCAAACCTAATGAGTAGTCATGTAGTACTCGGATCTTTAGAGGGATTCGGATAGTTCTGAGTCACTATCAGTGCCGACTCGTGACTCACTCAGCAGAGAAACGAAACTTACGGGGGCTACTAGCTCCAGATTTCTGGTCTGACCAAAACGTTGGGCCACTCGGGGCTAAAGGTGGGGTAAACCTGTTGCTGTAAGTATGGAAACAGCAGGTATAGGCAACAAAAATGGCAGCGCAGAATTGTATTTACGATTTTAGCTGCTACGGAGAATGATGGGCTGACAGTTCTGTTCTCGTGATGATGTTCGTGTTCTGTTTTCCATCTGGGAATCAACAGGATTTGTTGGAATAAAACACATGGCAGCAGAGAGAGCTGCCCACCAAGTTAAGAAACTGCCGGTGCAGTATAAGCTATGCTAGCAGCAGTTAGCAAGCTAACTTCTTACAGCAGACCCATGATTGTTTACTTGCTGCTAGTCGTTTGTTTTTGTGTGCTTAAACCTCCCATTCTGTTTGAAAATGGTTGGCATAGGTGACGTTTTTAGAAGCGGGGGCTTGCTGAAGGGTGATCCGGAGAGGCTAGTGGCCTGACTATCTGAACAGAGGCTATGGGGGCTAGTAGACCTGGGACACTAACACCTAGGTGGCCCCCAAATGACCCCTGGCTCGACCTGGCTCTACAGCCTGAAGCTGGATTGAGACAGCATGCAAAATCCAAAAAAAGAAAAATGAAAAGATAACCTGAGGGAATTAACACCCTGGATTAAACCTGAAGTCACAAGTTTCGGTGTCATCCTATTTCTAGACCCCAAGTTTCACATCTCACATTACCGAGGTGACAAAAAAAAAATCAATCCATCTAAGAAAATATAGCAACACAGGCGCCTGGAAAGTAATTAATGCCTTCGTTTTACGAGCCAACTTAACTTTTTTTTTACTATTCCCATACAAGAATACTGCAGTATTCTAGTATGGGAATAAAAAATAAAAATAAAAATACCTTATCCTTGTGGTACCATCGTAACGTCGGGTGAGGTGAACCGCGAACAGTGAACTCTATGCAGGTGTCATGACGACGTTCTGGTTCCTTCAGCTTCACGATGGTGGGAGGAACTGAAGAGGCAACAGACAGTAAAGGGTTTTTTTTTTTTTTTTTTACAGTGTATACAGTTGGACTCCCTCCATCCATCCATTTTCTACCCCTTTATCCTGCACTTGAGGTCAGGGGGTGGTGGATGGAGCCTATCCCAGCGAAGGCAGGGTACACCCTGGACAGTAACCACCTCGCAGGGACACACATATACAACCATTCACACTCACATCCACACCTTTGGGCAATCAAATCCAATGTCTCTTTTTTTACCCCTACCCCACACCCCTTGAAACAAAATGTAGAGGGGTAGGGATGAAAACATGCCCCTAAGAAATGAGACACCTCTACTTTTACTGTTACAGGTCATCAGAAGTCGTTGCTAGTTGCTATATAAAGAAGATGCCGTCTGACACCTTATTCATGCTACTGCTGAAGTGATATTTTGAGCTTTATTAGTGGTTAAAAAAGGACAATTTAGATACATTTGGCTGGCTGCCCCATTTACTTTCATTGTTGATGATACAGTTATTACACCATCACTCTAAGCTTGTTGTTGTCAATGCCACAGCCAGAAAAAGATCTGTTCTGAGATCAGAATTAAAATCTGGGTCACAGCCCTTCCATTTGTCCCCACTGGGTCCTTGGATCGGAAAACAATAAGAATGATAGTTAATGGAGCTAACGAGGAGTATTTAATAGATATTTTCCTACGTTAGCTGTAGCTAGCTGTTAAGCTAATGTTATGCCTGTCACAAAACATAGCTCTATTGATGTCAAAGATTAGCTTTAAAATTCACAAACATCATATGTAAATACCATGGCACATTTCAAACGGGACCAGAAAATCATTCCTATCTCTCCATTGACTCTCATTCATCAGTTTTACGAGAATAGGACCCATGGACCGGAAGTAGATGGGTGTGACTTAGGCTCCCTATAGACATTCGGACTTCACTATTATATAATTATTATCATTATTATTTATTATTATTAATAATAATTCAGTGAATAAGTTATCATTTGAATTATAATATGAGACTTAAATATTAAGTCAGTTAAAGAGAATGGGTTTTTTTTTTTACTTTAAATGTGATGCTGTTGTGGCCTTTTTAATTGCTCTTGTGTGACAAGATAATTCATCACATGTGACACATTCAAGCAAAAACAGACCCTTTAGTAGGTCTCTCTCTCTCACACACATGCACGCACAGTGGTTGGTCAGATAAGTGTGGGCTGTAATAATGATGGATGAGTCTGTTCAACACCATGAAAGCTCTTGTAAGTGTGTGTCTAGAGCAGTGGTTCTCAACCAGGGGAGGGGAGGGGTGCGAGCGCAGGACGAGAGGCGGGAAAAAAAACCCTTCATTTTTAACGTTGGGTTTAGTGTTGGGAAAAAATAATGAATTAATTTGTAGTGGCCAGTGTTGAGTGAGTTCTGGGTAATACTACAGGAGTTTGTTCGTTGCTGCGTGTCTCCACCGGAGGAACAGTTCCCGTGAGGCAAAACTCAGTAACCTTTAGCGGCCGAAAAAAGTCCCTGTCCCTACGCATTACAAGGAACTTCGTTGGTGGAAACACAGGTATTGAATGTGAAACCCTGCAATCTTTTGTGACAATTTCAAATGTGTCGCGTCTGCGATCTGATTGCGTTTTTGATCTGATACGTCTTCGTATTAGTCAGTGGATGTGTTTACACCGGCTGCGGCTCTGATCTGACGCACTGGATTCGGCAGCAGATCTGATACGTTTCTATTATAGTCAATAGTTGTGTTTACACCGCTGCGCTGCGATCTGATACGCGGCTTTCGGCTGCGGCTGGCTGTGTTTACACGGCTGCGGCGCGCACTGCATCGCTGCGGCTCTGATTCCTCAAGCCCTCTATTTTTGCTGGATGCCGGACCTCGACACAGCAATGGTGGAACTTGCCGTGGCAGTGGTGGCCTGGTGGCTAAGGAAGCAGACTTGGGTCTGGAAGGTGCCCAGTTCGAATTCATCACCTACGGGTGCCCTTGAGAAAGGTACCATCCCCCACACACACTCCCCGGGCGCTGCCCCCTGCTCACTTCTCTGACATTTCTGTCGTTTCTTGTCATATTCTTAATGTCAGTCTTTGATTTGTGGAATTCAGTCTTCTCCTTACTTAGGTGTTAGGGTTAAATGCAGAGGGTAATTTTGTTGTGTGCATGGTGTGCTGTGCTGTGTGCTCAGTGATCACTGTAGTATCACAGTATAGTAATTCGACCACACAGAAGATCGTGCAGGGCAGGAAGTCATATATAAAACATCCGGTTAATTTAGAATTAGAATTAGTTTCCGTATTAGAAACCTCAGAAACTACACCCTATCATATCGCGCAATTATACATGAATCCGGCGGGCACTGACCGACAGCGGATCGGAGACGCAACGCAAGGGTTCCGCATTGAATGTAAATCTGGGATTAGATTCTATATGTATTGATACGCTTAACTGCCACTGGGTTTTGAAATTGGCGCGTCATGTACCGTCTTGAGTTACAACCAGTCACCACCGAGTAAACCTAAAGCCCTGCCCGCTGGGAGGAGAGGGGGGCCCAGTTACATTGAACCAGCTTTGGGGAAGCCCAGCTTGCAAAAGGTTGAGAACCCCTGGTCTAGAGTGACAACTCTGAAACAACAGAAGAGCATTCGTGTATGTGGATTGTCTGTGTTTAGCATGTTTAGCGCATGTGTGTACGTACAGTGAACTGTCAGCTGAACAGAAGCGTTGGTCACTCCCACCACGTTGGTGGCGGTGCAGGTTAGCAGGAAGTTGTTGTCGTCTCGGCTCACGTTGACCAAAGTGATGTTGAGGGAGTGGGTGGTGTTGTCGAAAGTGGACTGGATGGGGAGAATGGGATTAAAAAAAAATAATAATACAATAAAATACAACAAAATAACATTGTATTATGGCTGAACATGTTGATGGACCTTTTGGACCCTGAGCCCATTTTTTTTTAGGTTTCAGCACGAAAATTGCATACCCATAATGAAATGAGTATATCTCTGCAACTGCATGGTCTATTCGAATACTTTTGGTGTCATAGTAAAGGGAGCACTTGTTAGATTTGTTCAGATGCATAAATATCGCTGGGAATGATTTGCATGTAACACAAGATCATCGGTCTAACAGAACAGTATCCATTGTGAATTCATCGATAAAACGATGAAATTTTACAACTACCATTTGGCGAAGCGATTTCTGCCATTGTTGTTCTCCGGCTTCTATCTCTCTGATACTTCGGTCTAGAGTGATTTGACATCGGAATCTGTGGAGTCTTCTCTTTCATTTGAGATGCACCTTGCGTGTCCTGCACAAATTGTTGTAGCGGCAGAGACAGAAATGTCGCGAGTCACAGAAGTGAATCGTAGCCCAGTTTCTGTTGTTTAATAAGATGTGCAACATCTAAACTATATCTTTCGCGATTAGTGTGTTGTTTCACACTGTGTTTATACGTATTTCTCAAAGTTCCCCAATCCCCCAATTCAGGTTCATATGGTTAATACGAATTTAAACACTATATATGCTTTGATTTTCTATTTAATTCATACATTTTGGATCTACAGGTTTGAATATAATATTTTGAGTTTGAGTAACAATTGTAAAATACTTAGTAAATTTTTATTCATTCTGACATCAATTTGGGGTGCACTAGTTGTACTACGTATATTTAATAAAATGTAAATTTGGAGGCTTCAGAGTGGTAGGGGAAAAAAAAAAAAAAAAAGCAATCAATCACGTACAAGGTAGGTACAACATGCGCGACTAAAAATAGCCGTCTAGTTCTTTGAAGCGAGATTTGTATCAAACTGTGAAGTGTCTTGTACTTGATACGTGAATGTCAACATGGTCGTGCTTCGTGAATATCAAGTGGCCAGTGACCCATTCACGCAAATCAATTTACTTTGTTTGCTCTCTGTGATCTTGTCGAACTGACTCCGGCTAATTAATAAAATAAGACTTCCATTCCATTAAATGAGTGTTGGTTATGCTGCGTCACTGTCCCTTCCTAAGAGACTGGAGTGAAGGATGATGGGAAACGGTTCGATTGCGGCGCACTGATCTTGAGCAGCAGCGCTGCTGTTGTAGGACATATATGTTGATAGGAGGGTAGGTTAATTAAAAGGATCCGACACGGAAGGAATTCTAGATTGTGGCCAGATCTTCCCAGAGGAAAGAGTACGACAGATCAATTGTTTTCATTTGATGTTTCCAGTAAAGCCTAGTTCACAATAGCCGACTTTACCAACAGTTTGCAGTCGGAGAGTCTTGTCAACTTGGGCCAAGAATTGTTGGTGAATCATCAGTTATTATTGATGCACATCTTATTGTTATCACATATAAACATCTCTATTTCCTGTTTTCTCTGTAGAGTCTAAATGTCACCCGGTACCAGGGAGGTCTGCCGCTGATTTCAGCTCCACCATGAAAACCACCATGCTGCCGTCATGTTTACACACTGGCTGGTTTAGTAATAGTTTCGATCATAACGTTATCTTTTAATGTGTAAGTCCAGTCTCCTGGACTGTAGCTGCTATAGGTAGTCACCAGTCAAAGGGACCTCAGGAATATCCACAATGATTGGTTGAATTTGTGTCAGTAATTGTGATTGTAACATTATTGAATCCTGAATGATCTGATAAATGACTACGAAGATTGTTTTTATGTGTTTCCACATCTAAACGTCTCTATTTCCTGTTTTCTCTGCAGCTTCCTCAACATCCAAATGTTACTTGGTACCGTGGAGGTCTGCCGCTGATTTCGGCTCCACCATGAAAACCAGCGTGTTGCTGTGATGTTTCCATGGTGGTTTAGTGGTTTAGTCTGTGTCGGAGGCAGCGTCTCTACCGGTGCTCGTCAACAATAAACGGCTGTAAATCACGGTGAGAAGCAGCAGCTATATCCCGTTTGGTTCACGTAAACAGACGTATAGTTTGGTGATGTCACGGTGTGATTGGTAGCTCAATCGGTGACAAGTCTTGTAGTGTGAACACTACAGGTCTCAGACCAGTTGTTGAGACTCATGGGATTGTGAACGCTGCAACGATCACAGCAGCGTCTGAGACTCACAAATCATTGGTAAAGTTGACTAGTGTGAAATGGGCTTGAGGGGAGCCAGGATGGAGAGCAAGGTGTTTGGCAGAGTTTTAGATAACTCTATGTAGCCTTTGGCATGTGGTTGTGTTGCTGTAGAGTCAGGTCAAACCATGTGTAAGTGTGTGTTCGCTCTCCTACCTCGTGTGCAGTGACAGAATGCAGCCCATTGACGGGCCAGTCCACGTCAGGTAACGGGGATCCAGATCCGTTGCAGATCGCCGTCACCCGATCGCCTTCTACAACTGTCAGGCTGCTGTGGCTCACACTGATTTCTGGTAGATCTGACACACACACAAAAAATGTATATAATAAAGTACGTTTCCATTTTAACATCTAAACATCAGCAAAAAACCTAGAATACATGACACATACAGTATGTATGATGTGCACTTTTTTTTGATGTCATTAGCTTTTTCTTCCATTAACAGCAGTTTGAACACAAATTCAAAATTTTTTCAAAATCTGTTTTATGATTCTGTCAATGTGGATGTACAATATGACATAGTTTTCAACAGGAACAAAAAATTAGTAATCAGTGCCATAAGTATTTCAAGATGTGTAGGTTCTCAGTCATCAGTTATAAAAACTGGTTGGGGAGTCGCAGGTTCCTAACCTCGTGGGGTCACATGGATCCAGGTATTCTCCTGGATAAGGGTCACAGGACTGTGTTGTTGGTGGCTGATAACTGATTTAAGAAAGCACATTCCAGATGGAGATCGCAAACCATCTGTGTTCCCTATCCAAAATGTGGACATTATTGTCCTCGAAGGTGTGGTGTCCCTTCTCCTTTAGGTGCAAATGTACCGCTGAGTCTTGTCCTGATGAGCTGGTTCTCCTGTGTTGTGCCTTGCCGTGTCATTTGTGGAGTGGTTGCTTACAACATCTAAAGGAGAAAGGACACTCCTTCGAGGACAGTAATGTCCACGTTTTGGATGTGGAAGACAAATGGTTTTAGAGAGGAGTAAAAAGGGCCATCTATCTCCATTTGGAATGTCTTTCCTTAAACTAAGACATCAGTTATCAGCCACCTACAATACAGTCTTGAGATCCTTACCCGGGAGATTTAGAGCCAATCCCATTTCTCTTTTTTACCCCTACCCCTCACCCCTTGAGACAAAGTGTTGAGGGATGAAAACATTCCTCTAGGAAATGAGACACCTCTACTTTACCGTTACATGTCATCGGAAGTCGTCGCTAGTTGCTACGTAAAGACGATGCGACGAGTCTCCATGACGACCGAATGACGACAAACAAAGACGGCGTCTACAGCCTTGTTTGTGCCGATCAAGTTGGCAATTGATTAAAAACTGACGACCTGTTCATTTACATTAATCTCCCATTTCAGTGGCGGTCACCATCTGATGAATGGAAAACATTAGTAAAGTGACAACTAGCGATTGCTAAGCAAACGCTAACGGACGCCACTGATTGATTAGCAGTTAGCGATAAGTTAGCTTAATAAGTTAAATGTATTGATTGGTTTATTAATTAAAACTGCTAATTTTTTGACAGCTGCATGCTTGTCCTGGTGCATGCTGGGAAATTTCTCACACCCCTTCTTTGTTTGAAGTGCTGGTCCTGGAATAGCTTCGTTTGGAGGGCTATGTGGCCCCTCCCCTCACATGAACGCGCAAAAGAGAGGGGGTAGGGCTAAGGGGTAGAAATGGGATTGGCCCTTAACCTCCATTGACACCTGGAGCCACGTGGCCCTAACGACACCTGCGACCCCCCAACCAGTTTTTAGAACTGAAGAAGCCTTTTCAAGATGAGAGGTAAAACATCTTCCAGGAAGTCCAGTTGATTTCAAGCCTTTCTTCAGGTTGTGGCAGCCTAATTTGCATGATTTCTATGCATGTTTTCTAAAAAAAAATCAAAGTCAAAAAGTGTTGCTTACATTGGGAATTGCTGGGTGTTTTTCTATTCTATAATAATGTAAAGCTGCCTTGAAATATTATTATCATTTTTTTTTTTTTTTTTTTGGCGCCATACAAATAAATCTGACTCGACTTGAATGTCTCCGATGCTTCGACAAACTTTCAAATAGAAAATGACACGAGTAGCAACGTCTTCATGATTTCACAGTTTTTTTGTTTTTTTTTCAGTTGATGTGATTCTGAAACGGGATGGAATCGGAGATGATCGGAACTCACCGCAGCTGCTGATGTTCATGTCGCTCAACGGTATCCACGTGTTGTTATCGGAGCAGTACAACTGCTGGCCGCTTAGTCCCGCCTCCCCTCTCTGTTGCCATAGCTGCAGCCAGCGGATCTGACAGCCGCATGTAAACACCACATCTTCTAAATGACTGGAGAGAAAAATATAGGAAGAAAGAAACAAAGAGCAGTGACATAAATAGAAAAAATCTCACCAGAGACGCATTCACTCTATGAATCTGCTTACGTACAACGCGTCAATGCACACATTTCATTTGATGATTTGTCCATTTTGAGAGAGTGAGGCGTACTCTCTTACACGCAAACACTACATCCTGGAAGACTACGACGCTCAGATTAGTAATTATGTAACACTGCAACCCACGGAGTGTTTTTTTTTTTTTTTTTTTTAAGTGAGAAGTGTGTTTTATTCATTCTGCTCGAATGAGTCAGCCCACTAACCATTCTGAAATTCTATGCTCTCATCAGACAGCTGGCATTTCACATATTTTTGGAACCTTCTGAGAGGAAAAAAAACATCAAACAATAGTGATGATTCACTCTGTGAATGTTGATGCTTTTAGTTTATATGTGGGGACTACACCTACTAATGTACACTAATGAATTTTGGGGACTTGATTATTATTATTATTATTATTATTTTAATTTTCTCATTCCCTGAGGGTATTTCTGAGGTTCCGGCTCAAAAAATTCATGTCAGACAAAGACAAATTATTTCCTTGCCAATTCTCAGCTTTTAGCTGAGAGTCTGATGTTTCTGAGGATATTAAATGTGCCGATGTTTATGCAGCGCTGCTGGCGTTACATGCCGTGAAATCAGATATGACTCACTCTGCCCCCAGTAGTGGGGACATCAGGGAAGAAGAGGTTAAAATGTGTTTTGTGTTTTAACATAAAAATTAAAATAACAAAAACACATTTCCAGGCTGCTGTAGACCCTCGTCTCGATACTGTAAAATTGCATATCGTCAAAACAACATTCACGATATCATATCGTAAAGTTTATTGCGCACCTCTAGTTCGATGTGTTATATAAAAACAATATGTTACCTTTAAATGGTAAAATAACATCTGGACTGTATTTATATAGTGCTTTAACATAATGACTAGAATACATGGGCACTCTTAAATATCAAATTTGGAGTGCCGCTGTATTCTAGCCATTATGTTATTTCAGTGCATAATTATTACTTATTGTGCACTGAAAATAAAGTGCTAACACTACGTATATTCAAGATAATATAAGGAATGATTATGATCATAATCTTATTTCCCCAGTACTTCTTTCCTAGATATTCATTACAAGTATTTTATTTTTCACAACAGAATTGTGGGAAAAATTTGCACGTTTGACGAAAACGCGCAAAAAAAATGACTAAAACGGAAACCTAAAAGATTTTACTAAAACTTGTGCACGAATTGCTAAAAATTGCACACATTCTACTAAATTTGGACCTTGGGATTTGGAAACAAACAATCGGTATCAGAGCGAGGCAGAATTCAGTCCCGAAAACGTGCTTTCCACCCGTCCATACTAGCATTAGCTTGCTAGCATGCTAACTAGCACACCTAAAATGAGCTTCCCCTGCTTGAAAGACCAGCAGCAACTATTCGTCCACTGATGTCGTCAGAGGCACAATTTCCTGAATATTCCGAATCCTGCGTTTTACCAGTGTATTTACATTGTAACAAAATTGCCCACACATGCAGTAGTATCCAGCTTAATGGTGCAGCCAGGCACTCAAACGCACTGAAGTAGGTCTCAATGTTCTTCCTGACATTGTATCTACCATTGCAGAGGTCGACTTACCATCAGAACATGAAGTTCCACGTTTTGATTTCAGTCTCTCTCTCACCTCCTCAACTCCACTTCGCTACCGGGCTGAAATTCTCTCGCTTCAGCTCCCAACAAATGGAGTAAACCAGTGTAATTTCCTGTAGTTCTACTCTCAGAATACAGATTTGAAACAAACTGGACACCGTGCAAAGTTTCTGCCTCATTTTTCATTCGTCTCGTGTTACTTACAGTTCGATGAGCTGCAGATTCGCAAAGATCTTCCAGGACAACGTGGTCAGCATGGGGTTCTTGGACAGGTTTCTGAGAGATGGAAGGGAAAGTTAAACGTCACATCATATAGAGATAAAGATGCCCTGCCATAAAACCATACAACACATATTATAACACCATCTATTTAAACTGGGGCTGCATATGAGTGTTCAAAAAATAACCATATACAGTCTTGTTATCAAACTACTGATGAATTTATAGTTACAGCATTTTTTATAAGTGGAACACTATATTTAGGAATCTTGAGTGTCTACATTTTTAATTATGTAGTACGTAAAAAATTTCTGGGTCATGCTACCACAACACAAACACAACAAGTGCCTATCTCTATGGCAACATAAGGCAAACAATGAGGATGTGTTCCACTTGGTATGTTGGAGGGACAAGACACGCACCGGAATCTAAATCAGCTCATTTATTAGCAATCATGACAGTATTAATGCTTCCTGTGGGGACGCTGCTGTTTGTTGTTCGGAAAGTCCGCCATGTTCGTGGGGTCAGATACCTTCACAGGGACCAAATTGCAGCACTTTAAATGAAACATTCAATATTTTGTTTCCAAACAAAATACTTATACTTAAGCACATTAACTTAAAGTACTGCTTTGTCAGACTGAAAACATCTTTTATGGCGGATTATCTTGTGGTAAGTGCTTGTTAATACAAATTAATTAAAGTATCAAGCTGTCATCACAAGATAGCCGCAGGTAGTTCAATAAATTGGCTAATTAAGTTCTAATATTAGGTTCAAAACCCACTTTTAGATGTTAAGGACAATAAAAACCATTAAACACACTGTCACAAGTAACTATTAACAACTGACTAATTAGAAAATGAAATGAATGTAAGCAAATAAACAATTTCTTCCATTAAAAGTGACAGGTTTGAGGTAATGTATATGTGAATATTTCCATTTCACTTGACTTTATATCTATGTTTTAGTTGGAAACAATGTTTAGTATAAACTACTACATTTATGCAGCAGTTATTAACTTAAATTACCCCTTTATGCAGATACATTAATCCTTGAAATGTTTCATCAAACTGCCAACCTAACATGGTGGAGGGTTTGAGTGTATCCATCAACAGTGAGTAAGCCCCTGGTTGTGTCTTCCACGACAAACTGGTTCCAACTGAAACAGGATACTGTTGTACTGTCCAGTCTTCCCCAGGGGAATCTGGAGACTATTGGGGAAGAACTCTAAGACTTCCAGGACTCCCCAAAGGAGACTACTGAGGAAGAACTCTAAGACTTCCAGGACACCCCCCGATAGAGACCACAGAGGAAGAACTCTAAGACTTCCAGGAATCTCTGATGGAGACTACAGAGGAAGAACTCTTACACTTCCACGACACCCTCGATGGAGACCACCGAGGAAGAACTCTAAGACTTCCAGGACTCCCCAATGGCGAGAACCGAGGAAGAACTCTAAGACTTCCAGGACTCCCCAATGGCGAGAACCGAGGAAGAACTCTAAGACTTCCAGGACTTCCCAGTGGAG
The DNA here is from genome assembly GCA_016801845.1 of Polydactylus sextarius. Lineage (NCBI taxonomy): Eukaryota > Metazoa > Chordata > Actinopteri > Polynemidae > Polydactylus > Polydactylus sextarius. The sequence goes on from CM028931.1 coordinate 23,912,997, forward strand.
ACCATCAAGGAAAAACTCTAAGATTTTCAGTACTCTCTAATGGAGACCATTGAGGAAGAACTCTAGGATTTGAAGACCATTGGGGAGTCCTGATAGGGATACTTGGACTCAATTAGTTGGACTTAATTCACATGTGGACAACAATGTCCTGCCTGATCTCAACGCAAGTGGTATTGTCTTGTTGGACGTCAAATGAGACAAATGAAATTATCAGTAGCCACTACTCCTAGTAATAGTGTATCGTAGACATTTCATAACTCGATATTGTTTGGTACATTATGACATATACATACATATACATTATGAAGCATGTTTGGAAAAAAAAATTAATACAATTTTGAATTTGTCATTTGGCATAGACGAACTGTGTCCAGAAAGTGAGCAAAAGAACCAGGAAGGGAAAAGAGAAAGAAAAGAGCCTGTGGCATTTAAGTCTGCTCTCCCTGTAGATTCACTCTGCATAATCCATAACTAAAATACTGGTTTATTATAGTGAAACATATGCAGCACTCTGCAGTACAATACATGAGCTGTGCTATAATATTCACTCTCACCAACACCAGCATGGCAGCGAGTGGAAAACCTATTTTAGATGCATTTTAAACTGCTGAAAAAATAATTATTGAATATAACACGACGTGTACATTGACTGATCATCTAAATTATGTATGATATAATATTGCAAACTTAAATAATGCAAAGAACAATCAACTGTGTTGACACAGTCACGCGGAACTACATTAAACTTTCAAATAATGATCGGTTGGTTGTGAAAAGGATTTTGGACATGATTCTCTTAATTAAAAAGCCAACTGATCATCATACACAGACATTGTGATCATCCATTAAATAGTGCCCATACTGTAGTTTGTGTATGGCAGCTAACAGCCTCAACACACACGGTGTCCTCTCTTCATGCAGAAGGTGTCCTTTAGAAAGGTCAGCCTGACTACAATAAGGCCGAAAAAGGACGGCCCTGTGTTTGGAACCCTGCGCGCATAACGAGTAATGATAAATGTGCACGTGTGAATGTGTGTTATTGCGATTTCGAATCGCCAACGAGGGAAATGAGACGTGGCCGCGTGAAGGTCAGGCGCTACGTGCTTGTGTGCGATTGTGTGTGTGTGTGTGAATGTGCGAGTCAAACTCTTCTTTTCTTCATTATCCTCGGAAGCAACTGATAAGATCCAAAAACGGTGGATTGACACTCGTAGAAACGGAACTCTGAGATTACTTCGATTTATCACTAATAGTAGTGGGGAAAAAGATTGGGGATCCGAGTCATTAACCCAACTTCCTGAAATCACTCACGAGTCATGATTCTAGACGTCTATTTAATCGAGTCACTTGAGTCCTACCACATTTGATTGATATAATCAATAAACTGCACCGTTCAATCATCTCACTTGGCAGAGAAACGAAATGTACCAACTCCAAGCAAGCGGCACAAAGTGTAGACACTCACTTACCCCGAGTTGGGTGTCGGGTAAGTCCACAAGCAGGCAGCTACGAGTCGCAGTCATGAGTCAGGTAAGTTTTGCTTCTCTGCCAAGTGAGTGACGACTCATGAGTCATGAGTCATTTTCAATGACATATTATTGGCAAGTTTTTAAAAACAATAATAACAATACTAATAAGTGTATCTGCTTTATTATGTCTTGAGTGAACGTACCAAAGTTCTTGATAATACTGGAAACACTTTCTCAAGTGAGTCACACAACCCGGCACATATCAGTGAGTGACTCATAATGATCCGAATCCCTCCAAAGATCCAAGTATTACATTACTACTAAATTGTGAAGCGAACAGACTTCCGGTCACTGATTGGTCAGAAGGGCCGTCTTCACAAGCGTGACCAGGTGCGAGCTAGTTGAGAGAGCATCAACAAAATAATCGACCTTTTCCATTTTTGAGCACCAGCAGGAGTGATAGCCATCATCGTCTATCTAGTCATCTCCTTCATGTCCTCCGTTAACGGTTTTGTGTTGCAGTGTCGCTGCAACTTCGACTCCACCTGCCCCATTCCTATCGAGGAGGAGCCACATTGCAATGGTAAACAACGTGTCTGGTACCAAACCAAGTAAAAACCGAGTTGAGCTAAGCCGAGTCAAGTCATGCTAGAATAGAATAGCTGAAAAGACATTTTAGTCAAGACCACATAAGCGGAAAACAAGTCAAAACCAAGAACAGAGCGCTTTCACTAACAATCTTTGAAAGATCAGAAGAAAAGAAAATTAAATGAACACATGATGAGAGAAATGCCTAAAGTCAAATAAGTAGAGTAGGAAGAAAAAGCCAAAAGGACAAGACAGGAAGAGGAGGGGGAAGGAGGCGATGGGATTATGAGTCAGAGGAAGGTTTGAGTACAGCAGAGAAGGAAACGGCAGTTGAACATATATGATCCTTGTGTAAATCCTAGTAAATCCTTGATGTACCTCTGGAGACCTGCAGCCCGCCTTCTCAATGTTCCTTTCATCTTTTTTTTTAATCTTATTTCTCCTTTTATCTGTTCTTTTCATTGCCTCCACACCGACCCCCGACCCCCACCCTACCAATTTACTGTTTAATGTTTCTCTGCGCACAATTCACTGTGGAAATTTAGTGCTAATGCTAACAAGAACGTGTAGATTCCTGCTGATCTTTACAACTCCACTCACTTTCACCTGTATAGAGCCACAACAGCTGATCGATTAAATCGGTTAAAATTGATTTCTAAATTAGTTGCCAACTATTTCAATAATGGATTAGTTGGGTCTACGTGACAACACACTGGGAAGACAGTCAACCAGTGCCGCTATATTTGATACGTTAGCTTATGTAGCCATCTCATATAACTTTCATTTAGGCACCTTGGCTAACTTTAACATCATAGATGACTTAAGTTATTTAAGTTGACTTAGCTACTTCTGTTAACTTGGCTACATTAACTCAAGCTTATTTAGATACATTAGCTCATGTAGCCACTTCAGCTAATGTAGCTACTTTAGTTCATTTAACCACCAATGCTAATTTGGCTATATTACTTAGCTACTTCAGCTACTTTAGCCTCTTCAGCAAGAGTATCAAGAGCAAGACCAAGACTGAAAACAAACTAGGGTTAGAACAGACATGACATGATTACTCGTATGAATTGTAGGGAAAAAAAAGGCCATGCTGTAAAGTGTCATGACTAGATAAAAACACATTCATGGTTAAATCACCCAGATTTGTCACAATTATACCTAATTGTACCTGAAATGGATGCATGGGACTGGTTGCATTTGAAGAGAGGGGCATAATAAATAATGATACTGTTCTGTGATGATGTGAGATCTAGACAAGAGACCAATGTTTTTGAGACCACAAAAAACTGGTCTACATCAAACTACATCACTGCTAGCTGGAGGTCACATAAGGGCTACAAGATAATTTCGTCATTACAGCTAACTTGGAGCTAACTTAGCTGATTTAACTGCTTCGGCTGCTGTAAAACAAGAAGAAGGAGAAGAAGAAGCTTTGCGTGGGTCATGTGACCAATCTCTGGAAAACAAAGCACGGAGAAAAAGTGCAAGCCAAGTCGTGACTATGGTGACATGTTGACAAAAGATGGTTTTCAATGACTCATCCATGTACTGGAACAGAAGATACACAACACAATTCCTTCATGTACATGATTTAGTCAGGTTGCCGTACCAATAATGTGGATAGAATGTTAAGATAAAGCTGAAGCAGGGTTGAAATATGTGATGTATTACACCATAACAACAGATCTTTGGTCAAGCCATACCTTTCATTAACGATGACTACAAACAGCATATTTTCCCGCTGACAACATTATTGCCAATGGACTTGATCATGTCCAAAAAAGGACTAGATGTTAATCACTGCTAATGATACAACCAACATCAGCAAAGCTATAGAACTGAATCAACAGCTTCACACTGTTGAGCCAGGCCAGGCCAAGGTTATTTGGGGGCCACCTAGGCGCTAGGTTTCCCAGGTCTACTAGCGCGCAGATATGTACCAGATCTACACAGGTAGCAGCTAAAATCGTAAATATATTTCTGCACTGCCATCTTTATTGCCTCTACCTTCTGTCTCCACACCTACAGCAACAGGTTAACCTTTACACCACCTCTAGTCCCAAGTGGCCCAACATTTTGGTCAGGCCAAAAATCTGGAGCTAGTGGCCCTGAGACAGCCCCGAGGTGGCACCAGTTACTACTGGCCACAAGCTTCATTTTGCGATTTGGTAAATGTAGGTCTGTATGTGTTAACAGTGCTGTTCTTCCCCTTTCGTCTTGTCTGTCATGATCGTTATCCAAGAAGGTGATGATGATTTCTCTTTCTCTTGTCTATTTAACATTTGTTTGAAAGCTGAACCGTTCTTTACCCTTACACTGCTGTAATAGTGACATTCCCCCTTGGAGGGACCAGTAAGGGAATTTGAATTAATTATATTGAATCACTGGGTGAATTTATGTTTGAATGGGTGGATATGACTCATGTAAAGCCTGTCACAAAGACTTGAAAAGCGCCTTTTAAATCCACTCATTTCAATCGTGCGTCAGTCTTTCTGAAAAGTTTGGAAACTCTCAATTGACTTTTTAGCCCAAAATGTCTTGATCTCAGTGAAGGGCATGATACTTCACTGCCAGTTCAGAACTCTTAAGTTTCTCCTTCTTACAGAGACACATGGCTTATATATGACCTCTTCACCATAAGCCTCCGCTGTTTTGCCCGTCTCTTCCCAAAATCAATGTATTCTTTTTCTGCATCCAATGTGACTTTCCCCCCAGATTTCAGCAGGGATATTGGTTGGTCTGGTCACAAAGTCTGCTAGTTTCAGTATGATCCATTTATCTCTGAGGTAAACAATGAAGGCTGCAAAGTAAAAGTACTTCCAGTTGGGGGGATATGGCCTAAAATTTATATTGAAGTATAATTTGAACCATAGATGGTAGATGGTATATATTGGTATGTAAATTTCAACATAACTGAACGGGTACCATATTACCATAGTAAAGGCATTCTAGCATGAAGTTGTTTTCTAACCTATTACATAATATAAAATAGTCAAGAATTCATTTATTGTGCAAAACTACAATTATAGAAAACATTATAGGAAACTTTGCAAGTAACTTAACTTCCAAACAGTATTAAATTAGAACAAGGCAAAGTAAAATTTAAAATGAAACGTCACTGTTTCACCCCCTCGCTTTTCTTAAATAACACAAAATATAAACATGCAGATATTTAAATACCGTAAAGCATTTTTCCAAATGACTCAACAGACCCTGCGTTTATTTGGGACAGGCGTTTAATTTTTATTAAGACAAAGTACCTGATTCCCACGGCGCTCCGGTATCATTTCATTTTTTAAGTCTTTCATTGTCATTTATCAGTGGAAACTTGTATCTATGGCCGGATTCTCACCGCACAGCATGCGGCCCAATGTAGCCCCATCTTTTTAAAAGTGCGCATAGCCCTGTTCATGTCCTAGACTCGTGGTGTGAGTGTGGCGTCTTTTCGCCACTTAACTATTATGCTTCCCCAACTGTGTACTGCGCATCGACGCAGCCATGAACTGTTTCAGAGTCTCCGTTGGCTGGAGGGTGTCGTAAAGTAATTCACTTCCAGAACAATAGGGGCGACACCGTTCTTTTTGTTACAATTATCGACTCTTGTTGACTGTTTATTTACCACCCGGCCTTGTTCCTCCACACCCAATTAACAATGGAGACCGAGAAAAGACGTTTGTTGGAATTGGAACTGATCGACATTGAACAACAAATCATTTTATTGCAAATATTGAGACGAGAACTAAAAAGGAGACGGGTGGCGATGTTGTTGTTGTTGTTGTGGAAGGAATACAACTGGCAAAGCGAGATTTCGGAAATGAGGTAATTCTAGAGGCCCAACGATTGGGGAAGTCAGTTCCGTTTCTACCGCCCACCCCCACTTCCAGTGTGAGAAGAAGGACTGGAAGTCTTCACTGTAGAACCACAACCCCAAGTACTCCAAAATCCAGAAAAAAAAAAAACAAAACAGAAAGTTAACAAAATAAAAATCTCAAGAAATGAACTAGATTCTTCTGAGGGTCATTCACTGTCATCTAGCTGTCACTAGAGGACTAAAAACCCGTCCGTTTGGCTGCCAGTTCTGGTTTCAGAGGAGACTATACTTAGAAAAACACAAAAAACTAAAAGAACCAAATTAATACTCAGCAGGAACAACAACCAATGGTAAAATATGACCTGAGAAAATCCAATGGAGACAAAAACCAGAAATCGTTTGCAAATCAAATCAAATTAAACACTAATAATGTATATCTACAAAGTAATACTAGGAAACAAGATTCATTGGTTAATTATTCCCACTTCCCCATTAATCACTGGTTACTCATATTATTGTATTTACTCAGAGTTAGTGCTTGGCCATGGCCTTCCATTGTGAAATATTAAACGTACACTCACATTTCAATTGATTTGGCTCGCTAAGTGCAAAAGGAAATTGCAGTTTTTGGCAGCAGCAGCCTCAGAAATAAAATATTGTAACATAGCAACCTCTTGAAATCGTTTTCATAAACTTGTTTCAACAAGTTAAATGCATATTTAACTCTTTGCAACTCTTAACTTTGCAATTCGCTACGTCATCTGTGTACCAACCAGGAAGTTTGGCAGGTTGGAGCTCACGTGACTCACTGTTGCCACCAAGTGTCTAGAATCGGAAAAGACAACCGATCAACTTACAATCAGTTGCAAATTGTAGTTAAATAGAAATAAAACGACAAAGAACATGTGTCTTTTTTTGATTTATCAACTTCAATGATCAAAAACTAGTAGTAGAATAATTCCTCTGAATAGATTTAATTCAATTCAATTCATTTGTATCATGCCAGATCTTCAAAACATTCAAGGCACTTGACATAGAAAAGCCCGACAATTCCACAATGAGCAAGTGCTTGGCGACAGTGGAGAGGAAAAACTCCCTTTTAGCAGGATATTGTGTTAAATGCTGTCAAATAGTGGTTGCCGAAGCCTGAACAGCAGCTTAGTTTACCACTTAGATCATTGTGGATTGGATAGATTTCACATCCAATGCATCCAACAACACGTCAGTCAGCTGGCGGCCGTGCTCTATTATAGCACATACGCGCCAGCGAAACAGGAGATTAAGTCTTGCCTCATGGCCACCTCACCTCGAACAAGGCTTTCTTATTACACACAAGGGCGGCGTTGACAAATGTTGCTTCTACCTGCAGTATACAGCAGGAACATGAAGCTGTTCAGCAACAAAACACAAAGGGAGTGTAACTCTGATAGTATGTGTAAGATCTGCAGGTTCAAGCTACAAAAGCAGGACCATCCTCCACATAGTGACCTGACTCTAAAGTTCTCAACTCTATCATGATGAGAAAAACAATGTCTGGAGATTCTTATTCATCCAGGTCATTGTTTTCATCGTAGTTGAATCTAAGGCTACTGGACTGATTTTAGTTTCTGGAAGACATTGAAGATGTCGCCTCTTATCCGAGAGGCTTCTTCAGCTCTGATAGAAAAGTGGTGTGTTCCCAGAATTGATCAGGTGAGACAAGTGTGGACACTTAACCTCAGGTGATTTTAACAACTGTCATTACAAGAAATAGTAGCTTCTCAGTGACCATTAGTGATCCTAATCTTTAACTTCCCTGAGGGAAGCTCCCAAAGGGATCAATAAAGTCGTTCATCTATCTATCTATCTATCTATCTATCTATCTATCTATCTATCTATCTATCTATCTATCTATCTATCTATCTATCTATCTATCTATCTATCTATCTATCTATCTATCATAATTTACAAGATCCAAAATATGAAATAATAACAAGAGAATTGTGCCCTTCCTTAATAAAATGACATCGGGGCATGAACTTAAACTTCTGGTTTTAGAGTGTAATTATTCACTAGTTGAGCTAATGGGAGCAAAGCACCGCTAAAAAGGTCTTGTGCTTAGGGCACCTAAATGATTAGCGCCAGACTTGCTAATGACCATGATCGAAACTACCTGTACTCACTGATGCCTGTCAGGAGAAATTCTTGGAACACACCACTTTCTATCAGAACTGATCGAGAATCTTGTGATGAGAGGAGAAACATCTTCAAGAAACTACAATCAGTCCAGTTGCCCTAGATTCAACTACGTCAGATCAGAAAACACTGCTTCATATTGGTATTTCATACAAACTACCCGTCCAGCTCAACCTTGTTTGATCATCAAACATCGTTGATGTGAACACAGTGTCTTCCTGTTCCAAGTTCCAAGTCCAACAACAGCTGTGCAACACTTGGACCTAGGATATTGCATCAGAGCCAGTTCTTTGCAATATTTGTAGTATTCATTTGATTTCTGTTCTGATAGAGCTCGAGCCTTGTTTCATCCATTTTTTTTTTCTTTTTTTACAGAATATCAGCAAGTCATAAGCTCCATTTCTGGGTCAATCACACATCCTGCAGCAACGTTCGGTCCGCTGCTCTGACTCTACGGTCAGAAAAAAGTAAAGCCAATTTCTCTTTGAACATTCAGATAATTACCAAGAGTGTGTAACTAAGTTTTCCTGAGGTAGAAAATTGTCTTGCTCTAATTTGAAAACATTCCCAGGTTCCTTATGGGACACAAAGTGGCAGCAGAGTTTTATTATATATTACTGAAAAGTAATTAGTAAAAGTTTAAAATCAATTCCATCTTTTGAAAGCTGGTTGGTGTAATATAACAAGATGAGAGGGATGTGGTATTGTCTCTTAGAATTCGCTAATTGTCCTGCAGCTGGGTTTTAAACAAGACGAAGACATTAATGGAAATTTGTCTGACCCCCAAATTATAATAATCTCGATTTGATGAGATGAAAGTAAGAGTGGCATTTTCCCGCAGCAAAGGACCTCATATTTCAACTGATATTATAGGAGCTGCAGTGACTCTTTAATTGTATGAAGACGCCTGCCAAAGCTAAACACTTAACATGATGCCAAGAAACTCGATGGATTCTGAATTTCATGGGAATCCTACTTCCCATGCACAAAAAAATGACCAAACTTTGCACAAAGGTCTGGACCAATGCCAGATTGCCTCAGCTGCAAAAACAGGTCAATAGTCCTGATGGTGGAGCTACAACAAGTCGTTAAAGTTTAAAAAGTTTGAAAACACACAACTAATCAACCACAAGTGCTACAGATTTGTAACTTCCACCAAAATATAGCTCCGATACTCAAGAAACTTTTGTACATTTAAACCTATTGCAAATAGTCCATCACTCTGTTTTTTTCAAAAACTGTAAAACTTATCAAACCTATCTCCTCCCACAGTTTTTGCTCAACTGACACCAAACTTGCTACAGAGCATCTTCAGACTGTCCTACACAAACAACCTTCACAGATTTATGATTGATCAAAAATTGAGCCTACAGTGCATCAAAATGTTTGACCATGGACTGAATTTTAAACATATACTTGAAAATTCTTGCTAAATTCATTTTCAGTGTTCATCAAAAAGAAAATATCAGAATTTTATCTCAAAAGCAGAAATTTTTTTACATTGTTTTGAATTTTGCTCTCATGCGGACAGTTGGAGTCGCTGCTGATTGGAACCAATAAATCATTTTTAAAAAAAACACATTTGTGTATTTTCATATTTTTGTCTTAATAACTGAATTTTTTGACAGCTGTCTTGCACACAAGTGACTGACCGGCTTAGCCAATTTGTGAAGCTACATCTGACATTTCCGATTCCCAATTAACTCAAAGAGGTAGAAGATGGTTCTCACAGTCTCATTGAAGATTGTGAGTTCAAGCCTCAACTGATGTAAAATACACATTAGGATACCACTTTTTTTTTTTCCATCTTCCTACACTCTGCTTGTTGGTCAGAATTGCCTAATTTTACCTAAAATTGCCCGACCACAACCAATGCTGCACAGCAGCTGTAATTGCTGGTAGTTACCAAGAAGAACACAACATAAAGTGTAGAAACAGGAAGCTTTTTGACAACAAAACTGTGTTAAATGAGCCAGGTTCGACTTGACACAGCCTTCTGTTTCAACTGGTTCAAGCTCCATTTAAAAATACTGTACGACTAAGCAAAAACAGAACACAAAACACGTCTGCTGATAATATTGGTCCTTGTATAAAACTTCTGCATAAAACAGACAGTGAGTTGATCTTATCCAGTAACAACGCTATGTTCTTTTTTTCTGTTTACAACAATCTGTTATCATTTTGTTTAAGGATGTCTACAAGCTTCTGCAGTTAAAACTTGCGACACATTTTTTTTTTTTTTTTTTGGCACGATAAGATAAGACTGACACACAAATGAAAATATGTACACGACTTTATCAGATGTTCTCTAAAGCTGTTCCACAAACGTAGGTGTAGTCATTTTTGATCCATGTTAAACATAAATCATCAAGAAATGTTTGATGAATTGGACACTAGAGAACAACAAAATCTCTAAGTACAACTCTAACTCCATAGGTGTAATGTAGAAGGGTTTTCATGGGATATTCAACTGCCTCCAGCAGCAAATGATAGTTGAGCATTAAGCTTAAAATAGAATAAAAGTTTGTACAGACAGTTTTCTTTTATTTGATGATGCTCCTCCAGTTTTGATGTGTCCATCTGCCTTTACTTTGCTCTCAGGCCATGTTTCCTTCTTCATTTCCCCAGACAAGCTTTCCTCTAAACTAGACCAAATTTGCACTACTTGGTTTTCAACGTTGTCAAGTTGCACATTATAGTTTTCACAACTACTATTACTCTTTGTTCAACGGCCATTAGCAACTGGTAATTGGGTGTGTCTGGGTGTCACAGGGCTTTTCCACTACACCATTCTAGCACTACTTAATTCGACTCGGCTTGACTCGACACTACTCCCTTTTTTTGGTTTTCCATTAGGGATTGTTCCTGGTACCTGTTTGATACTAAAATGTAGTAGTGGAAAAGAGATTTGGGTTCTGAATCATTAACCCAACTCCCTAAAATCACTCACGGGTCATGGATCTAGACGTCTATTTAACCGGGTCAGTTGAGTCCTACCATCATTTGATTGACATAATCAATAAACGGCACTATTCAAACATCTTACATCTCACTTGATAGAGAAACGAAACGTACCCAACTTGACCACTACTGGTGTATCCAAGCTAGCAGCGCAAACTAAAGGCACTCACTCACTTGACAGAGAAACAAAAATTACCCGACTCATGCCTCCGCAGAAATTATAACAGCCAGAGGACTCAACTCGTAACCACCAGAGGACTCAACTCGTAATGGCCAGAGGACTCAACTCATAGCCAAGGCCGCTACCCGTGGCTCCCAGCCTGCGGGCAGCTCTGGCTCGACTCGTGGATCCCTTGTGGCCTAGGTTCTTGCTAATACTGGAAACACTTTCTTTAGCAATCGGCAATCGTGACTCACACAACCCAACTCATATCACTGAGTGACTCAGAATGATCCGAATCCATCCAAAGATCTGAAAATTACATTACTACTAAAATGTGAAGGGAACAGACTTCCGGCTACTGATTGGTCAGAAGGACCATCTTCACAAGCACTGGCAAGAGTGATAGCCATCATCGTAGCCTATCTTGTCATAAGCTAACCAAGCAACAAGAACAGCATCTCCTCAATGTCCTCCATTAATGTTTTTGTGTCACGATGTCGCTCCAATTTCGACCCCACCTGCCCCATTCATACTGAGGAGGAATTAAATTGCAATGGGAAAAAACGTGTCTGGTACCAATCCGAGTAGAGTCGAGCTAAGTCGAGTCAAGTCGTGCTAAAATGGTATAGCTGAAAAGAGGCTTCAGTCAAGATCACGTAACTGAAAAACAAATCAAAACCAAGAACAGCACGTACCAAAACCAAGACCTCGAGGAGAATGAGACCAAGTCAAGACTTAGATCAAACCAAGACCTTCTTGTAAGATTCAACAGGTTTTTAAGCTCAAGAAGATTCCAGTTAAGACAGAATGGCTCAGACTTAAATCTTTATGTAAAACATTTATATTACTCCTCTGCTAAAAAAAGATTAGCATGATATAATAATATTGGTAAAGCACGATGAAATTTACAATAGATGATGACAGAAGACAGTGCTGTGAACTTTCCATTTTGCTGACCTTTAGAAAGACTCGGCACTGGGGACGGAATGGAAAAGAGTGTGCAGAGTATGTAGTTAATCAACGGAAGAATTAGTCTATTAGTACGGCGCTACAATAGTGACAAAAGTCTCTCGAGGCAAAATATTATTCCCACGCATGTAGATATGCTCTCTCTGCACGCTAATCACAAGTACGCCAGTGGAAATAAACTGTACAACGTACAATTCCGATGGAGTTCTAACATTAACTGTGTCCTTTATTACCCATCTTTAGCCTGAAATTGTTTACCTGTAGTGCTTTTTCTCCACATTTTGGGATTAGGTTCATAAAAAAGTCAACTTGTCACTCAAATTATCCTGCGTATAAGACTATATTGACGGCAACCAGCTATCGGAATCACCCTCAGGGACATGTCGGCCCATGCTACATTTTACAGATGTAGCCTAATAAATCCTAAAAGACGTGAAAAATGAATATCTCACTTAATGCATTGGTCCGGCTCGAGACCCCAACTCACACGAGACGTTTATTTCCTCTCGCGTACTTGCGATTAGCACACAGAGAGCATATTTACGTGTGTGGAAATAATATTTCGTCTTTTGTCACCATTGTAGCGCCATAATTAGTCATTGAGAAAAAAATATATTTATTTCAAACGTAAAAGCTGTTGAACTGCAATGGAAAATCTTTCTGTGACGTGAATGTGCTCAGTGGGGTCTCATTATAATGCCTCATGTGGAGTTGTGGGAGCCTTTCTTGGTATTTGGCTTGGCAAATGCCAGAATTGTCAGTGTCTTGGATGGCACCAATGTATTTGTTCATGTGTGGAACAAAACTGGAATCCTGGCCTGAGCTGTGCTTCTTATGGGCTTTGTAGCGGTACAGAAGGCATCGACGTTTGACTTGTGTGGAGTCATCGGATGGATCCACGCAAACAAGAGTCCAAACTGTGGAAAAAGTCTCCTTTTTTATTTTTCTGGGCCATGTTTGTTGTCACAAACATTCCAGACTCTTAAAGAGACCTTGAATAAAGGACCTTCTGTCTTGACAAGGTATTCAAGTCCAGTCTACCACCATACTTGTAGACTTTGTGGTCTATAAACTTTTGGACTTTGTAAGGGGGATGGGTAATATTCCGGTGTTCTACAGCATTCTACAGATCACCCAGCCTATTTATAGTTAATAGCGAAATGTGTCAAGGAGAACAGCTCAGTTATAGCAGTTTCTCTGCACAGATGAGACGTTGTTCAGATCAGCTGGAGTAGGTTGCCAACAGATCAGCTGATGGTGCTTAGCAGCAAAGTTTTGTTTGGCGGTAAGTGACGGACTACTTACGGAGTCATACGAACGTCATGAATCGGAGGTGAAAAGTTCATTTTCCTTGACAGTGGTCTGATATGTAGAACGTCAGGAAGTCCCATTTCACTATTAATGGCAGCGTTCCCGTTCACGTTCAACGATGCCTTGAATGAAGTTCGATCTGTCACCTAGGGGACTACTTTTTTTTTCGCGGAAATTATTAAAATGACCATGAAAACAACAACAAGCCCCGACAGGGTGATGCAGGTCCTGCATGGTCCCACCTGCAGGAGTCCACCAGAATGTTATCCCTTACATATTTATGACATTTTAGTCGCAAATTTGCGGAAAAAAAAACCCCTAAATTTGCGAATTTATTTCTTGTAAATTTGTGACTTTTTTCTCAAAATATTACCCCCCCCCCTTGCGGAAGTCCCATTTCACTATTAACGTCAATATCCAGTTCAGCGTTCGCATTAAACGTTGCCAAATTTGCCCGCAGATTCACAAGGAATAAACTCATATAAGTTGCAAATTTGTGAGTTTGTTTCTCGCAAATTTGGGGTTGTTCTGTGTCTGAACTTGTCCTTTCACAGGTGTGAGAGATCCATCCTCTCCATTCTCCTCCTCATTTTCACTGTCATCAGAACTCCGCTGTTGTGTCCCATTTCCTGCTGTGACACGGCTTATCTTTTTTCACAGAGACCATTATTTCTTCAAAGGCACGAGCAAATTTCTCGCTGCTTTCCTTCCTGTAAAGCGTGTACATAGGAGCCCTTCGATTTGCAGCACATATAGGCAGTTTGCACCGAGGAAGGAACATAGCGTAACCAGTGGTCGTCTGTTAATGAAACAGACCACTGAGTCTCTAGCTTCTACAGAAGACTTCGCTTTACTTTGCTCAGAAATTGTTCGTCTAGAGATTGGTTTTTATCTACTTACTGTAATCTCGAATGCCCTACATGATGAACATCATCGTTGCTGGCTTGTTGCCTTGGTGAATGTAAAAGATCCTATAAAGTGGCCTTTTATTCCAATAATCAGATACAATACAGAAGGAAAGATTCTGGTAATATGAACATCAATCACCCTAAATAGGCAATATGTTTCACATTAGTACAAGAGGAGCAGTCGGCAATATAAACTCTTCCATAATTAACATAGGAACACAAAGAAACAACCAACATGTCCTACTTATATGTCTGAAAGAGTCCAACTTTAAAAAACATAAAACTTCATTTATGCTCTTTCTTCTTGCTCTTCTTCCCGCTCTTGCGTGCTCGGACCCGGCGGGTTCTGTTTTGAATCACAATAGATAAATAGGAATTTGGACAGAGCCAATGAGAGGGCAGCCTCAGGTCACCTTGGATCCATTAGTCCGGCGCCACGCAAACGCACACGAAAGGGGCGGGATTTGAAGAACGACTTTAGCCTGATTGGATACCGGACGTATCCATGTGGTATCGGCGTGATCGGTCGGCTAAAGCAACATCATTTCCGGGAACCTCGCATTTCTGTTCTCATTCCTACAACATCACCATATTTTGAGATAAGTGTCAAATCAGTTCCAACTCTGACACATTTCTTCTCTCGGTCTGGAGGCTGGGAGGTACATAAACAATCAACGACACCCTCTAATGTTCTGGCCATTAATTCACAGGACGGAGAAATTTGAAAGGCAATAGGAAAAGGAAACAGGAAACATAATTAACCACTACTTTGTGATTGTGTTGGTAGCTAGCCTTGCTAGCTTGAGACTCACCTTTCTCTCATGTTTTCTTTCAAGGTGACAATCAAGGCTGCATGTGTGTGTGTGTGTACTCACATATAGCGTAAATGGGGGTTCTTGGAGAAGGCGTTATCTTGGACTTTTTGCAAGCTGCTCTTCGTAATCGTGCTGTAACAAAACACATGTAGACAGTCAGACGGAACAAAAACCAGAGCTCGGATGGATGACCGAGAGTTACATGCAGATGGAATAACGCAACCCGAATACAACTTCTAAATCCCATTGACTTTCAAGGTAACCCAAATGACCGATCCTGCGTGAAAAGCTTGAGATGTCGATGAATGGATAGCCAGACTGGTGAGGACTCTGTGACACCTCGTTTGTAAAACTGCGCGCATACACGCCCTCGGAGCAAATCTCCCTTTATGAATCACAATCAAGTTGAGAAGTTGTGCCTCGTATTCATCGGAATCACACCGTGAAACCCAAATCTCACAGATCCCTAAAATATTTATACGTACACGACTACAATTCTTTTTTCATGATTGGATCGTTATTGTAGTTAGAGTTACAGATCACACTCCCTCCGAAACAAACCCTACTACCCCCTCCATATGGTAGTGCTTTCTTACGCATATGCTCTGCTATAAGAGAGATGTGTGAATCTTACGACAGCATTTTTTTTTTAAAGTTTATTTCACGAGGGTTGTGAAACTTCAGGAACTTCAAGAGAAATCTCATCATCACACAAAACCAATGTGTTAAACATGTGTTATCGCGACAAACATATATACATATATATATATATATATATATATATATATATATATATATATAATTAAGTATTCAAGGCAAATAAATGCTTTTCTACTTACAGCCTCTCCAAACCGGTGTACAGCGCCATATCCACATCTGTCAAGGTCTGCAGACCAGACCAGTTCTCAATGTGTCTGCAAATAAGGACAGAAAAGATAAGTAATTAATGATAATTATGCACTGACAAAGTTCTGAGAGTTCTGAGTTCCATTTGTACTAAGAAGTCGGGAATTTCCGAGTTTCCGAACGCCCCCGAGTTGACTCCAAGTTGAATCAAAGATGGACGTCCCAAGTGTAAACAGTAGCAGAAGCCCCTGTAATATTCCATTTATTAGAACTTCTGCCTAGTTTTTGTCGCACCAAAGCACTCGTACGCATAGTATTGTGTGCCGTATACATATGGAAACACTGCGATAGTGTCATTTACATTTTTCATGTGGTATGTATGAACTACAACGCAGGCAACGTCTCGTGCTCGATGAATCCTGGCACTTTCACATCTTGAAATATACCACCAGGGAAGAAATAAATAACCTGGTCATTCAGTATATTCAGGTAGTCAGCTGACCTCATTCTTTGGGCACATAATGTAGATGACCCCAGACTTGACCAACTGTACCCAGATCATAGCACTGCCCCCACAGGCTTGCATAGTAGGCAATAGGCAGTGTATGTTTTATAGCTGATTCGCAATGCTGTCGGACTTTTTATGCATTAAGAATGTTTTTTTTTCAGTACCACCCAACCACTTTGGATGCTCACGCTGGCTATGGCCTGGATTTCTGACTACCCGTCAGATGTGACCCAGTTTGTTCGGCTGAGGAGTTTCTCTCGTCTCGTCTCCATGTCTGTACGCTTCCGACTTAAAACTTTGTCTAGTAAAAAAAAAAAACAAAACAAAAAAAAAAAAAAAAACAGTCTGTTTCACGCAATAACAAACACGGAGACAAGGGTGTTTTCACACCGGGTCTGCTATTAAACGAACCAAACTCAATCAGTTGGTCCTAAAAGTGGCGCAACAGAAAACAAAGTCACATTGTGAAAGAGGACTAGGGTTCTCTTTCTGGTCCACGTAAGCTGTGATGGGGTCTCAGTCCTCATTCCGTTCACACTGTAGCTTCTGTAGAGCTCTCGGACCTTCACTGCTTGGCATTCTGGGTAGTTTTCACCCAGGTCATTAAACCAGGGGGAAGTCCTAGCCTGTCAGAACCACAGAACCGTGCGTATCATATATATATATGAAAACATCACACCCACAAGCCTTCCTCCTCATTTCTGGACTACAAAGTCTTTATTTATTGATTTGTTTATGCTGTCAGACAGATAAATTCCCCCTCGTGGGACAAATAATTTTCTCTCAAATATTCTATTCTATCGAACAGTTGTGGCAACAAAACTAAAAAAAAAAAAAAAAAAAAATGGTATGGTTTGGGCATAAGGCACAGTACATTGGTTGAACGACGGAAAACAAAGGTGGATGGATGTCGTTACTCCATCTTGGACACCCCATCAAATCCTCTACAGTTCACTGATTCAGCTCTGCTGTCACTATCAATGACACAGGAAGTCACCAAGGAGAACACACCCTGTTGTAGCCTAAATACACATGTGTTTATGTGTAATTTGTGTAACCTGTCTATTCTGCTCCTGCCCTAACTACTCTCATACTCAATATAAAAAGCGACAGTCCGATGTTTTAGTGACTCATTGCTTTGTAAGTGGAATAAGTTCAAACTCACAACTCAGTTGTGATGCCCAACACCACTACACCCTTCTCTCTTTCCCCCCCCCCCCCCACCCCACCCAACCCCCTCTCCTCCCTTTCCTTCCTGATCTTGGCAGTGTGTAAAGAGTCAGACCTCTCACCCACACAAACCATCAATGTTTGCCTGCCAGAACAGAGAAGGAACTGCAACATTACAGCAGCCTCCTACGCACTCTGCCTCCAAAGTGTAATAGTCAGGGAGATGGAGGTGAAGAGAGGGGAAGCAATGATGCTGGCTGAGAGAAAAATACAAAAAAAAAAAAAAAAATAAGAACAAAGGACCAAGGGAGAAGCTTATGGGTGGTTTTTAAATTGCAAACCAGCACAACTACAGGCAGCCACCTCCTATACATAACGCCTACCGATACGTTTCTGTTACAGCTTCAATGTGTCTTGACATCATTTGCATGCGTTTGTGGGACTCCGTACTTCCAAATGATAGGGTCTAATTTGATGTTTTGATCGTGGTCAATTAGCTTCATAGACATATCAGCCTGTTGTTCAAGAAAATGATGAATCTGCTCATCTGGAACACCCTTCACTGCCAGTTGATATGAAAACCAGACATCTTGTAAAACAGTTTTTTTTTTTTTTTAATAAACTCTCACTACACTTACTAAGTTATAATTACTTCAGTTTATTTGTAGGGACCCTATTCATGCTACTGCTGAAGTGAAATGATATTTTGAGCTTTATTAGTGGTTAAAAAAATGACAATTTAGATACATTTGGCTGTCTGCCCCATTTACTTTCATTGTTAACGCTACAGTTCCTACACTGACTAAGTTATCAGTACTTCAGTTTATGTGTAGGGACCCTATTCATGCTACTGCTGAAGTGAAATGATATTTTGAGCTTTATTAGTGGTTAAAAAATAACAATTTAGATACATTTGGCTGGCTGCCCCATTTACTTTCATTGTTAGCTATTAGGCCGAGAGCACAAAATACAGTCAAACTCGAAATTACTTCGACAGATGTAAAATATAAGGACCTTTCTTTATTTCAACCACTTTGCTACCTCAAATATATGACTCTGAATTAAAGCATGTTAGATATTATGATGTTCAGGACCTTTTTGAATACCCCATCAATTAGATTGAAGTCTGAGTTTTGACTTTAAACCACTGTATGCGCTGTAGCGAGATAATACAAATATTTGTCCCAACTCTTGGTTCTTCAGCTTTGTGGATTTCTCTGTATTTTGTTACATCCACTTCAGTCTCTAGTCTTACGAGCCTAGCGGTTCCTCCTGTCGAGGGAAAGTGAAGAATAGAATAGAATATATTCTATTCTATTCTATTCTCTCTGACTTCCTTAGAGTCTTCTTTTGTCTTCGTAGCATAACTGTCGTCAGTTACGTTTACGCGGCTGTCAAGCCGCTCAACAATTCGCTATATGTCCAACTGCGTGGTCGCGCGACATGCAGTTTGGATCGGTGTAGCCGCAAACTCTTTCAGAGTTCTCCCGTCAGCAGGCGGTAAGTAAAGTGGGTGATATTTTTCTTTTCTGCTAGGCACCAACACACAGTCGACTTCTTCACGGGCACTCGCGCACGTCATTACGCACACATTGCGTAATGTAATGAAACGTGTTTTCCGACGATCCCATCGCATGTTTACGCGCGTACATTTTCCCATTCGGATTCGGATCATCGTAAGGTGTACACCACCTCCCTCGGGCCAATTCTAATTTAAATCCGATGGCGTGGATACACAAGGTATTTTGAATCCGATTCAGCCTATAATCGGGTTAAAGTGGCGCATGGAAGCTTACTTACTAGCTAGCGTCATACTGTCGGGCCAAAGCAGAGCTAACGGAGGCTAATTGGATTCACGCCATCTGGAGCCGGCGCTAATCGGTGCCACCTCGGGGCCACTAGCTCTAGATTTCCAAAATGTTGGGTCACTCGGGGGCTAGAGTGGAGTCAAGGTTGAGGCGGGGTAAACCCATGGCTGTAGGTGTCTAGATGGCAGGTAGAAGTAATGAGGATGGCAGAAAAGAAACGTATTTACGATTTTAGCTGCTGGACCGACAGTTCTGGTCTCACGACGATGTTCGTGCTCTGTTGTCGGAACGAAGAGGCAAGGTAAGCATCCAGAGGGCTGCCTTCCAAGTCCGAGAAAAACTTAAGAAGCTGCAGACCCATGTGGATCTGCTACGACTAGAATTCAAAACAGTGACAGAATTAATCATTCACTTGCCGCTGGTCGTTTGTTTTTACGTCCTTGAACCGTTGGGCTTGCCGAAGGGTTATCCGGAGAGGCTAGTAGCCCGACTATCTGAACACAGAAGTCTCGGTGCTAGACCTGGGACACTAGCACCTAGGTGACCCCCCCGGCTACCTGGACCTTCCACACTTAGTGTTAGAGTTGTACCACCAACTGATTGAACCTCTTTGGTCATATACCTTATATATTCTTAATGGAATGACTTCTTGTTGTAGAAATCTGCTCTTACTAGGTGAACACATAGAATGGGTCATTCTCAGCTTATGTCCTGGTTTGTGTTCTTGATCCATCTGGATGTTTGTGTATGTTCTACTTTCTCTCTAGTCCCTCTAGCTGTCTCTGTCCGTCTGCGTATAACGCCTCCCCGTTTCACTCTCCGTCCGCTAATGTATTCACACTTTTTCCGAAAAGCCAACCTGTCATTAAAAGAAAGAGGAAAAGCCTCCCGGGGCCCAACTAGCTTCTTTCACTATCTCCAGCTATCGCAAGGCATTTGCATTCGGCCGGACGTAGAGCAGAAACAGAATGAGACAGGCAGGTAGTGTAAAAGAGTAACACGAGACAAGACGGGATTGTAGGAGAAACAGAGAGGGACGGAGAGATAGCCGAGAAAGAATGGCTTGTGATTACACCTGCGTTTCCCAACGTGTGTAAAGTGTGAGAGGGTTGAATTGATTGCCGTGTTTAGTTTCAAACATATTAAATATTCATGAAGCTCCATTTACCAAAGAGACCGACAAGTGTGTCTGTGTGTGTGTGTGTGTGTGGGAGGTACAGTGGGGGTGATACACAGAACTGCTTCACATTGTCGAGGACATGCTGACATGGAAACAGACAGCATGTTTAAGTATTTCCTATACCGGTGCTAAAGAACTGAAATATATAAGTCACTTCCCACCTCTCTATGTACAGATGGAGACATTATAAAGACCTGCTTTTATTGCGTGGCCTTATTAACATGTGTTGGATTGACGCAAGCATCAATTTGCTGTTATTTATATAGCCAAACTAATGTACGACTGCGTATTAGGGCCATGTATAATTTTTTTTTTTTTTTTCTGGAGAAGGGGTGGGTAATGAAATAAAAAGAAGTAAATTCACATTCTTTTTGGGGGGAAAAATTTGGATTTTTTTTTTTTTTTTCGCAAATTTGTGATTTTTTTTTTTTTCTCGTAAATTTGCGTAAATATATATTTTTTTTTCTGGGGGGGTAATATTTTAAGAAAATGTCGTAAATTTACAAGAAATAAATTCTAATTTTTTTTGGCAAATTTATTTTTTTTCGCAAATTTGCATATTAGGGCCATGTATAAATTTTTTTTTTTTTTTTTTTTGGGGGGGTGGGGGGAGGGGGAGGAGGGTTAGTATTTAAAGAAAAAAAAAATCACAAATTTTCAAGAAATACATTTGCTAATTTTTTGGGTGAATTTAGTAATTTTTTTTAGGAGAAAAAAAAAAACTCGCAAATTTGCAAGAAATAAACGTGCAAATTTGCAAGGTTTTTTTTTTCTCTCTAAATTTGTGTAGTAGGGCCATATATAAAAAGTTTTTGTTTTTTTTTCAGGGGGGGTAATATTTTAAGAAAAAGTCACAAATTCACAAGAAATAAATTCGCAATTTTTTTTTTTTGGCGAATTTAGTTTTTTTTTTTTCTCGCAAATTAGCATGTTTATTTCTTGCAAATTTGCTACCATTATGTCACAAATATGTAAGGGATAACATTCAGGGTGATGCAGGACCCTGTCGGGTTTAATTTTAATGATTTCCACGAAAAAAGTAGTCCCCTCACCAATAGATCGAACTTTATTCAAGGCAACGCTGAACGTGAACGTTGCCATTAATAGTGAAACGGGACTTTCCGACGCTCTACGTATCAGACCGCTGTCAAGGAAAATGAACTTTTTGCCTCCGATTCACGTCGTTTGTATCACTCCGCAAGTAGCCCCATCACTTAATTTGCCGCTGTGCCGTATCAGCTGATCCGTTGGAGGCCTACTACAGCTGATCATCACTCTGTCGGGGGCTTATCCCTGACATATCTGTGACAGCATAAAGTTGCAAGTTTGCGAGACAAAAAAAAAACTCAAAATAACAAATTTGCGAGCTTATTTCTCGTAAATTTGTGACTTTTTTCTCAAAATATCCGGGAAAAAAATATCTACACATAGCCCTAATGCACCGTCGTAAATGTGAGATGTGTAGACTGTAAGATGGAGAAATATATCTGTTCCTAATTCATATCCATATGACGGTGTAGTGGGTTTTCTCCCAAAGACATGCACGTTAGGTTGATTGATTTCTCTCCTATCTCTTGCTCTAAATTGCCTCTAGGTATGAACATGAATGTGAATGTGAATGCATCTGGTTATTTGTCTATATGTCTCGGGTTCTGTGATAAGTGAACCCCGCCTTCGCCCACAGTGGAACAATGGTGGAATTGGCTCCGACCCCCCCAGCGACCCTCATCACCAGGACAGGCAGTATATGAAAATAGATGGATGATGTTACTTTTAGATATTTGGTATTACTTTTTTTTTCAATTTGATGATTTATTTTACTGAGTATCTGCACAATATAAACTTTAACTTCAACTTTAAAAACGACCATAGTTGTAGTGATGGAAAGTCCGGCTCTTTTTGCTCGGGTGCCAAACGACTCTTCATTTAGTATCACACCAAGACTTTTATTTTAGCCTAATTTAGCAGTTATGAGTGGTTTTTGTGCTGGTAAACAGTTTTTCATTCAGTGTTTTCATTAAAAAAAAAAACCTTATTTTTATGCATTTTGGTTTAAAAAAAAAAAAAAAAAAGCAAAATAGTTACTATGGTTTAACATTTTAGTCAAATCAAACATCTGGAAACAGAACCACTGCAAACAAATCAAATAGATATATAAAGTCAACATTATATTATATATATATTCAATCTCCGTGTCAGTCTCCGGTTGCAGAGTCGGTTCACCTCGACGGGAGTCGGCTCTTCTCGTTCTTCTCGACAAAGAATCGGCTCGTTCGCAAACGACACATCACCACACAGTCGACCAAAGTGCTTCACAAGCTCTGCTAGGACAATTAAAATAGAGATAATAACATACATACATAATGAAATAGGTAAGTTTTTAAACAGCGAATGAGAAACAGCTGTCGCGTAGCCTAACTGCTACCAAACATCTCCTCTGTTAATGTTTAGACATGTTGTCGACCCAACATGCTGAAAAATTGTAATGGAAAACGACGCGCCTGCTACCAAACCGAGTAGACTTGAGTCAAGTAACGCTGAAACACTCGTATCGTTTAGTGATTATACCAGATGCGGTAGGACTTAACTGACTCGGTCAAATATGGTGACGTCTAGATCCATGACTCGTGAGTGATTTTAGGGAGTCGGGTTAATGATTCGGATCCCGAATCTTTTTCCTGCTACTACTAATGGCAACGTAACACCGCTATTTTCTTGAAAAGTTGGAATTCAATTCTAGCGAGTAATAAATATTCCGATTCAATTTGAAATGAAACAAATGTCATATCGCTTCGTACGTGCATGTGCTTTTTACGTTTTACCGGAATCTCTTCCGGCTTAAAACATAACGTCGCAAAATCTCCTCGTTAGGCGAATTACGTGGAAGGAAATTCAAGTCGAATATGATCGAAGATGAAGTTTCATTCATGATGAGCATAGAAACTAAAAGGTTCTTTTTTGACCTTGACCATTTAGTTTGACAGTAGTTTGAAATAAAACAAAATAAAAAATTTATCGACTGGAACTTTGCTTCCGTCCACTGGACCCCCGTTATCTTGTTGTACAATTCCAGCTGCTCTGCTGAAGGTTGAGGCATTCGTTCACCCTTGATTTTTGGATTTTTTTTTTTGAATATAAATGCGCGCGGGGGAAATGTCGGTAGAACATGATTTTTTTTTTTCTTCTTTTTTTTGCACTGATCTGTTGCAGGATAATGGCCTCGAGTCTTCCCTTTCTTGCATTGCAGCAGATTATATGGTAGCCTAAAACCATACGCAAGACATCATTTTTTTTTTTTAACCATTTCCCTACGGTACAATTCTCTACAATGCTTCTCGAAAACTAACGTTTGAAGTGACAAAGCTCATTAGTCATCGAGACTGTTTGGTTTCGGCGTGTACTGTCTCGTGTTTTACTTCCTGTTTATCCTGGAAGGTTTCTTTGTGGACTAAAGTGCATGCAAGTGTGTTCTTCTTTGTTGGTTTCATCCCTGATTTCACGCTGCTTTTGCCGTTTATTACTGGATTCAATTGGATTTGGTTACATTGCAGTGAACGGAGAGATAATTATTTTCCGATCCACTTTGACTTCTACCCTGAATCACACATATCCTGTGTCTGAATTTAAATGATAACTATTAGAGTGAGTCAAGGCTATGTTTGTGGTGTAATTGTTGATTTATCTGCTTCTGAAAATATGTAACTGGTTCGACTACAAACCAAATAGTCGCGTAGAAGACTAACGAGGAGTAGGTGATAAAACTGACCAGGTCAGATATTTTCCTAGGTTAGCTGTACCTAGCTGTTAAGCTAACGTTAGCCGTCAGAGTTCGACGGTGACGAAAATTTTTGGGAGACGTTCTAAAACAGTCCTCTCTCCATGTCAAAAAATATCTTTAATATTCACAAACATTATATGTGAAAAATATGTGAAAACACATTTCCAACGGGAACAGAAAATGTCTTTTTCTCTCCATTGACTCTCATTCATAATTTTTATGATCAGAGGAGCCATGGACCGGAAGTAGATGGGTGCGAATTAAGGTCCCCCATCGCTATGGCTACCAAGTGGTTGGTAGCCATTTTAAGACCCCTGGGTCTCTGGACCCAATATATATGACGACCCGTCTTTTTCAGAATTTTTTCCTAGAGAAAAAATATCGTCTTATATTCGGGTCAATACGGTAAAAATTGCTATTTTTCTTGAGAATGGTATCCTTGTCCTGGTGCATGCTGGGAAATATGTGGCCCTCAAGATAACCCTTTTCCCCTCACGTGAATGCGCAAGAGAGGGGTAGAAATTGGATTGGTCCCTTCAGCTCCAATTTGGGGCTTCTGAAACATTTAAATCAGTGGTTTCAAATTACAATCCAATTAAAGTTGCGCTTTCCTCATCAGTGCAGCCGTGATGGATGTGACTAAAGCTGCATAAGTACGGGCTCCCTCTGCATTATTCACATGGGGAAACTTGTGCAATTAATTTGTTTGTAAATTCTGCAAAATCCCATCTGGAGCTCACGTTGTCTGTTATCTCGGGAACATTGTTGTATTGTAATCTTTCTTTACTTTGTCCCTTAAGAGTGGCCCCTTCACATTTATAAGAAAACCCCATCGTACTCCTTTTATGATAGGCAACCTTCAGGATTTGCTGGGTACTTTTTCTTTGAAGTATCCTTTTTTCAGGAGGCTACTAACTGAACAAAATATATGCATTGAATTTTCCAATTATAGAATGATACGTGGAAGCTTTTGTCTAATCAAATGGAACCTGGTAGCTCTTGTCATAACCAGTATGTGATAACAGTGCTATGGTAATCCAGATAGCAAAGATTCTGGTTGTAATCTGTCAGACGTTTGGCATTTTTGGATTTATTTAGTAAGATAGGGATTTTGGACTCTTTTGGGGGCAGCTATAGCTATGTTTTGGAGTTATATAATTGGTTTTGAGTGAGTTTTGGTTTTGGACCCCTAATTTTGAGCCATACGTACATCCTTCCAAAGCTTTGCCAAATTGGGGACCAAATTTGGCCCCCGTAATGATTTTGCCATGTGGGGTAAGTTTGGCTAGTTTGGTGGAAAGGTAACACTTGCTGTGATCGTAACTTCTGAAATTATTAACTATTGAAACATCATATTCTAAAGTCATACAAGTGCAAATATCTAAGTCCACTGTTACATTCCAGGTCCCAGCAAATGTTGGCAAATTTGGCCCAATTTTGGCAAAGTTTTGGAAGGACGCATGACACTCACTTGGCAAAGAAACCAAACTTACCCAACTGACGACTCGGAGTTGGTTAAGTCTAGCAAACGTGGTAGGACTCAACTGACTCGGTTAAATAGACGTCTAGATTCACGACTCATGAGTGATTTTAGGGAGTTGGGTTAATGATCCGGATCCTGAATCTTTTTCCCACCACTAGTCCAAAAGCCCAGAGTCCAAAATCCACCACAGTCAAACCAAAAGCCTTTACGTTGTTTACCTTTACTTTTTAAGTAGCGTGGTTAAACCTTAACTATGACGTAGTCAAACCAAGGACATTCACCCTGCTTCCTCTGTGAATAAATGAACCCAAAAATGTCGACCAGACTACAGCTAGAATCTTTCCTATCTGGGACTTCATCCACCCATTTTCCCTACCTTTCCTAAACTGTCACTAGGAATAAAAATCTGAATGTCCAACATTTTTTTAATGTGGTGAAACATGTCATTGTTTTGTTTTCACTGACCAAAATGCTTCCAGTTTGGATCCATATGATCTCTTGGTTGCGCAACATCGCCCTAAGATGCTCAGATTTCTTATGACTCGCCTGTGAGATGATGTTACATTGACCGTCCGCCTTGCTTCTGCCTTAAGATACTGAAATAAAAGGCTTCGAGGTGAAGAATTTCCAGCTACTACAGCTCACGTCATTAATCACTCTCGCTGGTTGGCAAATGTTCATAAATGACACCCAACATGATGTTCAGATAATGATGGAGGACATGCTGTTTAATTCTTAATGCGACTCTGGCAATTTCTCTCACCAGAGACCTCGCGGCCCATAGATCTATGTCGAACAACATTCATCCACCGTAACTGCCAATGCTGCACAAGGGAAATGGCCAAAATAAGTAAGGGAAATGCAATTACTTTCTTGTGCGCTTTCCATCCTCACAGTCCATTATTTCTATAGACATTAATACGTGTTTGTTCTAAAACATGAAAAAGACATCTCAGCCCTGATCTTTGCTGTATTTATTAACCATAGGTGTTGGTTCCTTTCGGGGTTCATTATCTTGCCCGAGGACACTTCAATGTGGACAACTTCATGTGGGCTGAAACCATTCTAGCATTCAACTCGACACGACTTGCTTTTTTTGGTTTTCCTTTAGCGATTGTGTCTGTTACCTGGTTCTCTTCTTGGTACCTGCTCTAGCAAGGCGCTAACTGTGCGTTCACACTGTTAGCCCGTTTTCCTGTCACCAAAAAATAAAATAAAAGAGAGCGATGAAGAGAAGAAACAAATATTACGTACAATTTGTTAACCTTCTGTTTCCTGAGCCCCCGGTACCGGGGGCAAAGTGGATCACATCCGATTTCATGACGTGTAATGCTCTATAAACATTGGCTTGTTTATTATCTTCAGAAATGTCAGAATCTCAGCTAAAAGATCATATAAACCGTTTCTACAACTACCAAACACAGCGAAAGCTACAGGTGATTGAAAGAGCAAGTAAGCAATCATAGCAAATAAGCAAACATAAACCGTGACCCCTCCGTCTCCACACGGCGCCTTGTAAACAAATGATGTCTCTGCTGAGAGCAGAGGTCTCCGAGATGATGAAACAATCAAGATCTGACTAAAATTGATAAAACCAGCAGCGATAGAACAATCGATAACGTTCAAACGATCGATAAACGCCATCATAAATCCTGTCTTACCTTTGATGTTAATCCACAGCGATAATGGCCCATTAAATAACTACATCTCCCAGGATACTTTGTGGCCAGTTTCCATGACATGCGAATGGATGACATTATGACATCATCCCTTTCTATAAAGATTAGCGATAAGCTTTTCCGTCGCCATCTCAAGACTGTTTAGGAACTAGGAACTAAAATTACGAACCCAACCGACTGTGGGATGTTGGTAAATCTATACGTTCCGATTGGTTATCGCCAATTTCAATGAACCACATCATAGCTCGTTACCATAAACTTAAGGAAGGACATCTCTCTGAACATTAAGATTACTGGGTATAAACAAACATTAGAGCAGAACACATTGAATGAATAGGAAGATTTACAGAGACTTAATGGAATCACCAGTATTTTTTTCTGCTTTCGTCATCTTTAAAAAAAACATAAAAACATCCATTTTAAGTAGAAGAGAGTGCATATCAATGCACTTCATCTCTAGTGTGTGTAACAGTGTAGTAAAGTACACATTCGCCCTACAGGCAAGTAATGTCAGTTGGTCGGTTGAGACGCAACGAAATGAACAGATGGACGGAATCAATAGATGGTTCAGTATGTAGGGAGCACAAATTCTTCTTGAACTTAATGTTTTTTGGAAGCAAATGGGTCAGTGACCCTGATCAACATATGGATTTTATCTATTTGGGCACTAGAATTGACTGATACCTCAACATAGTACTTGATGTTCAATGGCTCTACTCTACTTTAACATTGAACTTGAAGTTGTTAAAGTGGCGGTCTGGAGTATTTCAAACCCAGGGTCTATTTCACCACAATTATGAGTCAAACACCCCCTCAAGAGATATTTCATATCAGTCGAAGTAATAAGGAGTTTGACTGTCTTTTGATCTCACAACCAAATAGTTAACAATGAAAGTTAATGGGGCAGCCAGCCAAATGTATCTAAATTGTCATTTTTTAACCACTAATAAAGCTCAAAATATCACTTCACCTCAGCAGTAGCATGAATAGGGTCCCTACACATAACCTGAAGTACTGATAACTTAGTAAGTGTAGTAACTGTACTGTTAACAATGAAAGTAAATGGGGCAGACGGCCAAACATATTTAAATTGTCATTTTTTAACCACTAAGAAAGCTCAAAATATCACTTTACTTCAGCAGTAGCATGAATAGGGTCCCTACACACAAAGTGAAGTACCAGTAACTTAGTAAGTGTACCGAAGGGTTGTTCAGATGTGCAGATTTGTCATTTTCCTCATTCTTCACGGACACATCTGCCTATTGTTCAGGAAAATGACAAATCTGTGCATCTGGACCACTTCTCACCACCAGCTGCTATTGAAAACAAGACGTTGATTATGTCTTGTAAAAAACAGTCTGCCAGTACACTTACTAAGTTATGAGTCCTTCAGTTTATGTGTTTAGATATGTTTGGCTGGCTGCCCCATTTACTTTCATTGTTAACTATTTGGTTGTGGAAACAAAAGACGGTCAAACTAGAAATTCCTTCAAACCGAGGTAAAATATTTATATATGTATATAGAAGTATCTATATATATCTATATAGAAGTAGGACTCTTAGGATGTTACTGAATTATTGGTTGAGTCAAACTTATTCTGGGAAGAACATACATGTTTAACCACAAGCTTTTCCCAGTTCTTACCACAAAGTGCTAATTCCTACTGGTTGAGCGTCCACAGTTCGAATTTCATTCCATTTTATGATTTAGGTCACTGGTTTGGATTGAATCTTGAAACTGATCTGCTTCGAGGCATAACAACAGATAATGAGAGGAACTGGACCAAAGTATCGCTTAAAGGAAATGGAAGACGTCCCATAATGAGACTGAATAAAAAGAAAAAAAAAAACATTTGAATAAAATTCAAGTTTGACTTTTATAGCCATTGGCAAAACTCCAAACCAACACCGAAATCTCAGTATAAAGGTCTGAGCTGAATCAAAATGAGTGAGTAGATTTCACAAATACAGAAACACTTACTTACATTATCACAAGTGTCAGAACTTTTGAAAAAGATTGTGTAAGAAACTGTACATCCCGAAGAAAGAACCGCATGTGGATGTGGTAATCATGGTAATCATCCCTTGAAACGAAGTGTTGCGAGGAAAACATTCCCCTGGGAATCGAGACACCTTTGCTTTACCGTTTACGTGTCATCCGAAGTCGTCTCCATGACGACCGAATGACAACAAACAAACAAAGATGGCGTCTACAGACTCATTTGTGCCCTGATTGCATTAATCTCACGATTCAGTAGAAGTTGCCATCAGAGACGAGCCCTGTTATCAGATGAACAGAAAACGTTAGCAAAGTGACAACTAGCGATCGCTAAGCTAATGCTAATGCTAACAAACGTCACCAGTTAGCGGTCAGCGATTAATTAGCTTAATAAGTTAAACGTATCGATTAGTTTAGTAATTAAATTGCTATTTTTCTTGACAACTGGATTCTTGTCCTGGTGCATGCTGGGAAATTTTTCACAGCCCTCCAAATGAAGCTATTTCAGGACCAGCACTTCAAACCAAGAAGGGGGTATGAGAAATTTCCCAGCATGCACCAGGATGAGGACGCACTTGTCAAGAAAAAATAGCAATTTAACTAATAAACTAATCAATACGTTTAACTTATTAAGCTAACTTATCGCTAATCTAAGCTAAGTAACATCCGTTAACGTTAGCTTAGCGATCGCTAGTTGTCACTTTGCTAACGTTTTCCATTCATCTGATAACAGGACTCTGCTCTGACGGCGACTTCCGCTGAAATGTGAGATTAATGTAAACGAACAGGTCGTCAGTTTTTAATCGATCGCCAACTCGACCGGCACAAACGAGTCTCTGGACGGGCATCTTTGTTTGTTTGTTGTCATTCGGTCGTCATGGAGACTTGTTGCATACATCTTACGTAACAACTAGCGGCGACTTCTGATGAAGCGTTTGTTTTCACCCCTACCTCTCAATACTTTATTTCGAAGGGGTAAGGGCAAGGGGAACGGGTAAAAGAGAGAAATGGGATTGGCCCTAATTCTCATATTCCACAAGTTTACTTCATTATCGTCTTACGTTGCTGTGAAGACAAGAAACTCCAGCACAGGCTTTGAGAATTAAAATTGTTTTGCTGTTATTCTGAACTCTATAATTCATAGAAAGCAGCTAAATTGCATTGACGTTTTCTTTTTTCCTCATATTGTCAATGAAACTTAACACTTCCCGCGCAGATAAGGAACGAACAGCTCTCCGGCCCACACACAGTCTGTTGGGTTATATGACATAGTCTGTATGTGAACAGGAGGAGTCTGTGGGACCGACAACCACCCACATCCATGTAAGACATCAACAACCGAGTGTCGAAAAACATAATGAGCGTCGCCACAGATATGTGACTTTGTCACTTTCAATTCAATTTTATTTATATAGCGCCAGATCGTAAAAACACTCATCTCAAGGTACTTTACATAGAGAAACCCAACATTACCGCAACAAGCAAGCGCTTGGCGACAGTGGAGAGGAAAAACTCCCTTTCCACTTTTCTTTGTTATGAACTCGTAGCACAAAGCAGAACATGGAAAATCAATATCTGTCCATGGCTCAGTGCAGCGGTGGGACTGTAGGTTAAAGAGAGATTCCTGTTTATTAAAACATCTTATTTGCAGTTGTGTTGCTAAGATAATGTCCAATATTGGACATTATCCAAAAAACATCCTAAAAGCAAATAACTAATAACAGTCAAAAGTTCACCGGTTTCTGATCCGTGGTTTCCGGAAATTATTGATATTCTCGCCCAGCATTAGTGCATTACTGACCAAAAAATAAAAAAAAAAAATAAAATATTGACCCTTCTTTTCCATTTTCATAATCGTCAGCGTTTGAATGTTGACATCAGCGGACCATTGATCATCAGCCATTGACGTCCTGTCATAACGCGTTTCATAAACGACTCCGTTAGGTGCATAAAGACGGACGACCTGGATATGGTGACTGAATTCTACAGTGACTACACCGAAGACCAGTTTCTCCAGATGGACCACATGGGAAATATTTCTGAAATACAACCTCCTATTGTCAAAGATTTCTAATTTTACATATATATTGGTGATTTATTGATTTGAAAGGCTCATATCACTATTGGTTTGCCATTGGTCCCATTGGTTCCAATGGATTAAAAACCTTAAAACTCAGTTTTGGAACTGGAGCAAATGGAGAGTTGAGTTCAGGACACACTGTAGGAAACTTGGAAAACAATGGAATTCAATAAACAAGCAATATGATGATATCCACATGTATCCATACTGGATAGAATAGTGCATTGGATACAATCACGGTACTGTAACGATATAGTCATTTATCCAATGCACACCCAGAAACATCCAAAACACACAGTTAATTTAACACTATCACCATATAGCTTGTTAATTGACTTCCATGGTTTTCCAAGTTTCTTACAGTGTGTCCCGAACAATCCAAACTTCTAGCTGTAGATTCAAACCTGTCTGATTCAGATCGTTTTGGGTCATGTGACTCATGCAACCAGATTCATATCAATGAGTGACTCTGAATGATCCGAATCCCTCTAAAGATCCGACTATTACATGACTAGTTATTAGCATTTAAAGTAGAAGTTGCAGACACTGACTTATTCGAGCTCTTCCCCAAATTCCCACGTCAAAAATGTGCGATCCAACATTAGGAATTCTGAAAGGTCATTCTACCCTAAATGCCTGAACATATGTATCTTTTGGATTTACCAAGTCTCCTTGACACAAGCAACTTAAGCAGAAACTGTAAATTTCCTTGGTGCCAACGTAACAAAAGTCAAGTAATTTTCCCTACCAATTCAATCATTCAATGTTAATTTAGGAAAACGCTGATGTAATTTAATCCAGTTACTGACAAGGGATATGGACGTATTTCCTCCTTTGACCGCAATTTGCAAATTTTGCAATCCTGGAATTTCGAACACTGTCCTCTGAGTGAATTACGTGACTGAATCTATTTGCTCTTACTGAACCACATATGGTAACAAGATGTAAATATGATGTAAGACCATGTAGCAGCAGCAGCAGAAACAAACTGGCATCAGATCTGATCTAATGTACAAGAGGCCCAGGACCTGCCCAGATAGCAAAATCATTACGGGCCAAATCCCCCACAGTCAAGTCAAAAGCCTTTAACTTTACTTTTACTTTTAGTAATGTAAGTAGTGTGGTTACCCAACACCTTCACCCGTGACAAAATGAATCCAAACATGCCAAATGTCCGAATCTTTGCTATCCCTGAATGTTCTTTGATAAAACAACAAATTTACTTGTATTGTTATTAATACATTAGCTGGTCAGCTGACACCTGAAACCATTCAAACCCCAAACCGCCACCACCGAATGATCATTTCTTTTAGAAAGTATATGTAAAAGTATATGTTGATTGGACTTGATGATCATTATTACTGCTGCCTGCGCGACAAATTGCCTCTCGTTGAGGATAAAGTTTCCGCATTGGTACATATTCACAGCTCCCCGGGCGTATTTGTCTTTCTCTTAATTCCCCCGTTCAAATGAAACATTTAATTTAAGACTGACGCGGCGCTCAGATGATTCTGAAATGGCGTTTCATTATTTCAGTCTGCTCCTTGCTAAGTGCCATCCACCCTCGGGAGGGTGGTGGTGGGGGGAGAAAACAGTCAACTAGAAGTCAGTGTCACATTATCTCCACCCAGACAATCTAATCCTTCACACATCCTCCAACACTCACACACACAGATCTATAGCTGACATGATGTGGCGTGTCACACTGATGGCTACTAATGTTATTGGATATTTTACCATAATGCAACCAAGGACCTGAGGGCAAAAAAAAAAGAGGTCACAGGTTTTTTAAAAATGTTTTTAACATAGACAAGGTCATAAAACTACGACGGTGTATTAGGGCCATGTATAAATTTTTTCCAGAGGGGGTAGGGTTAATTTTTTCTGAGAAAAAAGTCACACATTTACAAGAAATGAATTTGGATATTTGTGACACTGTAAAGCTGCAAATTTGCGAGTTTATTTCTTGCGATTTTGTGAGTTTTATTTCTCGAAAAATTTTGTGAGTTTCGTTTTCGCAAATTTATGAGTTTATTTCTCGCGAATTTGCAATTTGTTTCTAGCGAATTGGCAAGTTTTTTCTCGTGGATTAGCGAGTTTGTTTTCCTCGCAAATTTGCGACTTTATTTCTAGCATATTTGCGGAAATAAATGTGTGAACATTCATCCGTCGTATTTTACGGATTTCAGAATTCAGCGGGTTGTCTCATCTGATCTGAGCTCGTAGTCAAAAGGAGGAGCGTTACGTGACTCACCAGCGCCGCCAACCTTTCAGGGAAGGTATCTGAGACAAGATACGACTTTGGAGAAAATGGATGATGTTTGTTTTTACCAAAAAAGTCCTTTCATACGGGTACACTTAGAGTAAAAACTGGGTAAAGGAGCCCCTCACCCTAAGCTATAGCTAGCATGGCTAGTACATCTTATCACGTAATCATGGCAGCCAGATGAACATAAAATGTTGGCCTTTTCACATACATAGTCATACATAGATGGTAAAATATGTGTTGTTATAGTTTGTTGTGGACTAGCCCTAGTGGTAGTTGCTATAGCAACCAACTGCAACTCCCCTGTCTACTACGAAAATGACAAAAACTGTAATTTAACTGCTTTTGGAGATGGTTTTAAATGTATATATCATACATTGAGGACTCTTATTACACATTAATTGAAAGCGCTGGTTAACCTGCAATTTACGCTTTAAAAAGAAGGCTCCAAATCAAAGAAGAGGAAAAATGTCGGGATGTTTGCGGCATTCGGATAGAACAGAAATTCAGAAGACCAGACAAGAATGAAATAAAATCGAGATCGCTATCTCAAAACCGCGAGAAACGCGAGACGCTTTCGTCCAAGCGAAACCTCTCGGGACGAGACTTTACGAGAACTCGGCGGACAACACCTGTAAGTTGTTGGAATTTTTTAGAAATATCGCTTTTGTTTTGCCTCAAATTTTGATGTTTAAAAAGCAGTGGACACGTCTCTTCTTCTTTCTTTTGGTTGGACCTCTCTGTTTTCCTTTTTACTTTTCCTTCTCGACACATTAATCTCCCTCTCAGTTGGTGTTTTTCTCCTCCCCACTGAATTCTTTGGGTGACCAGAACTCTAAAAACGAGTGTTCTGCATCGTAACTCTCTCCTAGACACACACACACACATCGGTGGGTGGAACGGGAGTCGGGAAGGAAACCACTGACTCTTGCAGCCTCTCTGCAAACTCTCGCAGCAAAACAGATCAATTATCGACCAAGCTTGTCGTTCTTACAAATAAATCAGCGTCTATCGCACGGAAGATTAAAGGTCAGAGCCATTTTATTTGCAAATTGTCGCTAAATGATTTTTTAAGATACATTCTTTACTTGTCTATCAACGGAGAGAAATCAGAAAATCATTGTGCGCGTTCACGTTCAAAGTTCCTCAAATTTCCCAGCATGCACCGGGACAAGGATGCAGTCGTCAAGAAAATTAGCAATTTTAATCAATAAACTAATCGATACATTTAACTTATCAAGCCAACTGACCGCTGGTCAGCAACGTCGGTTAACGTTAGCTTAGCCATCGCTAATCGTCGCTTTGCTAACGTCTTCCATTCATCTGGTAACAAACTAATTAATCGTCAGTTTTTGATCCGTCTCCAACACGATCTGCGCAAACGAGTCTGTCGTCGTGGAGACTCGTCGCGTCGTCTTCAAGCAGCAACTGGCGACGACTTCAGATGACGCGTCATGGCGAAGCTAGCAGCATCTCGTTTCCTGGGGGAATTTTTTTCACCCCAAAAAAAAAAAAACTTACTAAACTTTTTAGTTCGAATGCTTCATCTTTACCAGATTATGTGAATAGAATTCCAATGTTCACCACGTGTCAAAAGACATATAACTTTCTCTCCAGACTACCCTCCTTTCGGAAGTCCTAATCTTTATAGTCGGACTTTACAGTTCTTTTTTTGAACACACTTTAAGCAAGCTGATGTGATTTATATATCCACACCTTTGGACGTTCGGGGCGTATGAAATTGATGTTCTTTTATGTTTCCTTACGGTCTACGGACAACCTGATTTAAGGAGGTGCAATTAAATTTAATTAGCAACAGCAAAGGTAATAGCTATCTAGGTTCGTTCTTCTTAATTTTATTCTCTCTATATAATCTGATCTAATGACAATCTCCAGCTGTATTGAGAACTATTTGATAATGATATGTCTTTAACTCTTGAGGCACCTTAAAAATGAACAAACACTGTTTAAATTAACGGGACCCAAAACTGACACTCTCAAAAATGTAATATATAATTTTTTTTTTTTAACTTTCACTGCGTCAAATCTTTTCAACAACTTCAGACCTAAACGTAGATGTAAAAATTTTTTTTTTCATTTTATTATACTGTTTTGTACTTTTATGCTCCTTTTTTGTCATGAAACCCCCCCAGATTTTTTAAGGGAAAAACACAAAACAGTTGGATTGGAGGGGGTCTTTTTATATAACCTATATTTTGAAGGTAGAGGCTTAGATTTATTAGGGAACAGTTAGTACTACTAGTAATAGTACTAGTAATAGTAGTTTTCATGGGAATAGTATTATAATGTGTCAGGATGACAGAATGTCAAAAATACGTCAGTTACAATAGGAGTCAATGGACCCAAAATTGACATGAGGGTAAAGAGTGTGCATACATCGCATATGTCCTATTAGCGTGCAATAGAGGGGGTGATGGAATTTAAAAAAAAAATAATAAAATACAAATCCTGGTCAAGTTTCATACAATGGCAAAACGTACACGTTTTGGCCTCAAGGTGCCTCGAGGGTTAAATTTCCACTACGAGCGAAAATGAAACATTAAATTCAATTCACATTTTTTTTTTATAATGCTTGAATATTGAAGTTTTATTTCAGTGTATGCTTTATAAACAGCATTATATCGTTACAGACGGAAAAATCTGTAAAATTAACAAATGTGTGAAGTATCGGTTTGATCCCTCTAACTGATCTGACTAACAACCAATCACATATTTTGTTTAAAATCGTTTGACGCAAAGAATTTCACTGTTTAATAATAGATCAGTTTGATTGTCCTGAATAGAACTTACGGTTAATCGATCGCAACGTTTCCAGAATACCAATCGGAAAATATTATGCCGAGCCCCGGAATTGTAGCGTCGCTGGTGGTTTGGATACTTGACTGTTATTTTGGCATCAAAAGATAGAAATAAAGGCAACTTTAAGACCTACAAAGGAGTGTTCGTGCAATTTTACACGTTCACAGCGCCGTGAAAATCAATGAACGCGTAATAATCGTAATATCGCGATAAATTCTCTGGCCGGAGGAAGTTTATGATCGTGACATCCCTAGTCTGGAACAACATCACCGGTGCATAAATCTTGTTAAAAGCTCAGGCTGAACTGGCTTTTGTTCACAAGATTCACCAAAAGAACATGAGAATCAGAAGCGACCGGTTTAGAAAATGCTTTTCTTTCTGCTTTTCTTCATGTTAGAAATAGTCTCTCGGAACCACGTTTATGCAGAACTGATGAAAGACTGCCACTTTTCCCCTGAAGTACCTCAGCCTAGATTAGATTAGATTAGAATTTGATATTTCCAGTTGCAGGGGATACTTTTTCCACGGGTGAACGACTGCGTCGCAGTTTAAACAGGAAGTGATCGAGGTATCTCCTTGAAACGTTGAACCGATGGATACCTTTAGGAACAACTGGGATTCAAACTGTTGACTTCTTCTCTGTTGAATTACTTTCACGTCGGTGGATTTCACTGCAACAGTCTAATCAGTCCTAACAGTGCTGCTGATTCATATTTCATCATATCAGAAGTTTTGTTTTTCAGAGTTTTGAGCTGGTTGGTGCTTGATTCTATGGTTACACTTTAATAAAAAAAAAAAAATGCCTTGATTATGATTCTGATTATGTTCACATCAGGTAAGAAGTGTTGTCAGAGCATCTCATCTCACATCAGTGGAAGGACTTACATGGAGGAGATGTTCTGGGAAAGGTCCGCGATGATCCCAGTGCTGTTCCCAGCGCTCCCAGTGCCTTGTATGGAAAGCAGCGGGAAGACTTTACTGGTGTCCGACTTATTGCAGTAGATCTCAGTGGACGAACAGGTGCAGGTGGGCGGGCAGTCCAGCACGGAGCTCAGGTAGACGCGAAAGAAGACGCTGAGCACGAAGAAGAGCTTCCAGCGGCACCATATCCCGTGAGGTCGACGGACGCCGAATGCGCCAAATGACGCGCCACATCCATCCATGCTCTTTTTTAAATTTTAACGCGTCCCCCTCCACACCCCCCCCCAGGGTTCGCAACTTTGCAAAAAAAAAATAAAAATAAAAAATAATAATCAAATCCTTGTCAAAATCCTCTCCGGGAACGTGATGGATCTGGATCTCACCTCATTCTGTGTGTCCAAATCTATACATTCTTTAAAAAATCATACATCTCCATTCACGTCTGCGTTGATCCATGTGTGATGCTGGAGTGTGGGTATGTGAGGAGGAGGTGTTAGTGATGCCAGTCACGGATTATTATTATTATTATTATTATTTTTTTTTTGTGATGTTCGATTGGAATGGGAAATAAATAAATCAAAAATAAATCACCACTGGTTCGGTGTTAACCACGAA
Source organism: Polydactylus sextarius (assembly GCA_016801845.1). Lineage (NCBI taxonomy): Eukaryota > Metazoa > Chordata > Actinopteri > Polynemidae > Polydactylus > Polydactylus sextarius. Next base: position 23,951,326 of record CM028931.1, read on the forward strand.
AAACCACATACAAAGGCGAAGACGTCCGCGCGCGTTCAGTCCCGGTGGCTTTCTCTTGTCCTCCTCGTCTCTCTGCGTCGTTATATGTCATCTCCCCCACTCTCTCTCTCGCTCTCTATTTCTCTGTAACACACACACACACACACACACACACCTCTGACGCTGTTGCTGGTAGGCTACCAGCACTGAGATAGGGTGGAGAGACATAGAAATACAAGGGGCAGCAAGGAGAGAGACTCCTCTGAGCTTTAAGTCCCACCTACTGGGAAGAGAGGAAACTGACACAGATGCATCTATATATATATATATATATATATATATATATACTTGAGAATGTATTTCCATTGACTCCGAAACCAAGCAATCCCAAGATTCACTGCAACGTTCATTATGTTCATCAAGCCATCGCGAAAAAACTGCAGGGGTCGAAGACTTTAAGATGCTGTTGTTGTCGCTGTTGCTAGGTGACAGGTGAGACGGAAATTATATAAGTGACGTAATAATAGGAAAACGCTCCGTAGACTAGATCGGACCTCGAGCTTCTACGACCGCTAGCCCCAAATCGTACCTCGAAATGTTTGATTTGTTTTAGGCGAACAAGGGGAGTGTTCAGGACGTATTTTACACTGGTTTAACGAAGTTCGCACCGTATTCTGTAGGGGTGCACCATTCATAACTCTGAGTCTGATGCCTGTATTTTTAATCAAAACTATGATAAGAGGCTCACTTGGTATTTAATGGGCTTTGGGGAGGGTTTTTTAAAGACGAGATTTTTATCGAAAACCAACAATTCTTTCTAAATGGGGCAGCCAGCCAAATGTATCTAAATTGTCATTTTTTTTAAATAAAGCTCAAAGACCATCACACATGATGTCAGCGTGTAAACCACACATAACTCTGAGTCTTTTGCCTGTTTTAAACCAAAATTCTATTTAGTGAGGATGAATTTTTAATATGACTTTCAAATTCATGAACATATTCAACTTATATTGAAAATGATTCAAATGAATATGACTGCAAACATGAACATATTCAATTTATATTGAAAAAACACTCATGGTATCTCTTATTCTTTGGAATAGAAGACGCCTGGGCGCACAATTTTGTTCGTGCAAAATCATACGCATGACAGTGTGATAACGCAGGATATTTAAGAGCAGTGGTAGCTAAGGAAGCGGAACTGAAGTACCCACTGAAGTACACTTGAGCAAGGTTAAATGTAGAGGTCACACTCAGGCCAGTGGGAAGGGAACAGGTTGGTGGAAGAGTCTGCTTCCGATGATGTGTGCGTAGCGACGGAAACGAAAACCTCACCGGCTGTAGTTCGCTACCCTTTGCCCCATTTTCCAAAGATTTCAAAGAGCCGTTAAAATCTCTTAAGCTGAATGGAACGATCTCCGTTCCTCCACGGACGCCATGTTGGCTGTCAACAAATGTGTTTGAGGTTGCTTAACCAGTGCGCCATCGCGTTAAAGCTTTTTTTCATTAATTCCCTAGTTTTTGGCAGAACAGGCAGGTCTTAAAATTCAATGCAGCGTCACAGGCAGCGTGGACGAACCCAGGCTGGTTCTCGACCGGAAAAGGGTGGAGTGCCCACTCCGGGTCGGAAAGGTGTTGGTGCCTCAAGTGGAGGTAGTTCAAGTGTCTCGGGATGGACAGACGGATGTGGTCGTGGTGAAGAGGGAGGTGAGGCGTAAGGCGAGGCTCTCGATTTACCAGTTCGTCTACGTTCAGACCTTCACCTACGGTCACAAGCTATTGTAGGGTAGTGCCCGAAAGAACAAGGTCGTGGATACAAGTGGCCAAAATGAGGGTGGCCGGGGTCAACCGAGGGAGGGAACCCGAAGTAGAGCCGCTGCTCCTCCACATAAAGAGGAGCCATTTCCCCTGACTCTTGGGAGGTGTTCTGGGCACACCCATCCAGGATGAGGACCCAAGACACAGTGGAGAGACTATATCTCGAGGCTGGACCGGGAACACCTCGGGGTCTCCTCGGAGGGGTTGGTTGAAGTAACCTTGGAGAGGAGGGTCTGGAGGTGCTGCCCCTGCAAAATGGACCATCCGGATAAACGGGAATGAACATTACCGCCACCAACGCAGACATTCCACGTATTTAATTCCATGTTTGCTCGACAAAGGTTTAAGCATATTGCTAGAATTTGAACCCTTGCATGAAATCACAGCACTGCGCTTATTACACATGCCATTATTTAGTTAGTCTTTTCCGCGAAATAAAGCCGGGCTTTTGAACACTTCTTCCTCTCCATGACGATATATATATAATTCAAGGTCTGCATCCTTCAGAGGGGTTCGAATTCAAAAGACTCTGGACCATCACTTTCACAATTATAATCAAAATATCTCCCAAGATTATTGGGGTTCAGTTAAAAGATCTGAACCCACTCTGGGAAAATCGGGAACATATTCTGAAGGGTGGTGCTATTAAAAAAAGTTCAGTTCAATTCAAGTTTATCTATATAGCGCCAGATAAAACATACCCGTTTACTGAAACATATTCTAATTATAGTAATATTTAGTGTAGTTATTTTCGAGCTAATTACGATGCCATACATTTTTTTTTTTTTTTTTTACTGCTTTTATGTTTCTGTATTTAGAAAAATATGTGAAAAAAAAAAAAAATTCTCCTTAGCAACTTATTTAGTTACTATGGACTTATTACATACGTATTATTAAAAAAATAAAATCACAACAGCATGTCGAAATGTAAAGATATGCTCTGGCCGACCTGTTCTATGGTGGGTCATAAAGGGTTAAAGGAGTCCAGCGTGGTGTCCATGTCAGTTGGTGTTAGCTCCAGCGCTAAAGCTAATGGATCGATGGATGCACCAAAGTGTATAAACTCACTGATCTTGACATAATCTTTGTTTTAAATAATGGAAATAATGTACAGACCCTTAGCTTTCATCTGAGGGTAAATGGGGCAGCCAGTCACACATATAAAAATCACCATTTTTAACCACTAATTAAGCTCAAAATATCAAATCACTTCAGCAGTAGCATGAATAAGGTCCCTACACATAAACTGATGTACTGATAACTTAGTAAGTGAACTGTTAACAATGATAGTGAATGGGGCAGCCAGCCAAGTGTATATAAATTGTAATTTTTTAACCACTAACAAAGCTCAAAACATCATTTCACTTCAGCAGTAGCATGAATAGGGTCCCTACACATAAAATGAAGTATTGATAACTTAGTAAGTGTAGTAACTGTACTGTTGACAATGAAAATAAATGGGGCAGCCAGCCAAGTGTAACTAAATTGTCATTTTTTAACCACTTACAAAGCTCAAAATATCACTTCACTTCAACAACAGTGTGAATAGGGTCCTTACACATAAACTGAAGCACTAATAACTTAGTAAGTGTACCAAAACAACCCGCCAATGTGTCTCTGGAGAGAAGAAAAAATGATGAATCTGCTGATCTGAAACACCCGTCATTGGCAGTTGTTTGAGCTTTTATTAGTGGTTAAAAGAAAAAATAGCAATTTAGACACGTTTGACTGGCTGCCCCATTTACTTTCATTCTTAACTATTTAGCTGTGGAAACAAAAGAGGGGCAAAGTCAATGTTACTTCAGCCAACGTTAAATATCTCATGAGGGGGCGGTGGACTCGTATTCATAGCGAAATAGACTCAGTTCAAATGACACCAAGGATCTACTCACCCCACCCAATCGTATTGAACCATGCAGGTGTTATATAGTTTCTTTGGACCGTGCATAATCAGGTCACATAGGCCAAAGACCCATCCACCAGACCCCCCCCAACCTCCTGAGGAGTGTGTCGATGGGTCCAACACCCTCGCAGTGACTCAGTAGCACAGCCGCTACGCTAAGTGCCACTGTTAATCAAGTCTTGTCTGTACGTGTTTGGAATGTTTGATCACGTTCAAGCAGCAGCGATCCTTTTTTTTTTTTTTTTTTTACTGGATCGGAGCTTCTATGCTTTTAGCTAAAAGGGGTTCCGTCCCGCCCGTTCACATCATCAATCATCATCAATCAGACGTTCGTGTCATGACTTCTTAATGCACCTATGACCGTAATACATTATAGATGAACCATTGATTCCTAATGGCCAGTTAATGTACTGCATGCAACCAGGCTGTGGTTTCCATCATGATGGATGGATGGATGGGAAAAAAAAAAAAATAAAATAAATAAAAGCTCCCGTTCTCTGCTTTGCCTCACTCCCTTAGTGCCACACACAATTAACAATCCAAATATTGATTGATTTTTTTTTTTTTTTTTTTTTTATTATTATTATTTGTATTTCTCTCTTTCTCTTTTATATCACGGTGAAATATTCATCTGTTGGACGCCGTCTCTGGCAACTGTTGATATATGAAATGGATCTGTATTGATTGATATGAAACAAACAAACAAAAACAAAAAAAAATTGTCGTTTTAAAGCCAACGGGGCCGCAAAGGGCTCATGCACAACATATTATACATATTATATATGTATAATATTATACATACATACACACATATATATATATAGCATGTCGAAATGTAAAGATATGCTCTGGCCGACCTGTTCTACGGTGGGTCATAAAGGGTTAAAGGAGTCCAGTGCGGCGTCCATGTCAGTTGGTGTTAGCTCCAGTGCTAAAGCTAATGGACGGATGCACCAAAGTGTACAAACTCAAAGTGATCTCGACATAAATATCGTAAATATATATATACTTTTGTTTAAATTAGCTGTAATTGTCATACTGTATATATATATATATATATATATATATATATATATATATATATATATGTGTGTGTGTGTGTGTGTGTGTGTGTGTATAGCCAAACTTAAATTGTGCTTTTTGAACCACTAATAAAGCTCAAAACATCATCTCACTTTAGCAGTAGCATGAATAGGGTCCCAACACATAAACTGAAGTATTGATTACTTAGTAAGTATACCATTAACAATGAAAGTAAATGGGGCAGCCAGCCAAATGTATCTAAATTGATATTTTTTAACCACTAATAAAGCTCAAAATATCACTTCACTTAAGCAGTAGCATGAATAGGGTCCCTACACATAAACTAAAGCACTGATAACTTAGTAAGTGTAGTAAGTGTACGTTAACAATAGAAGTAAATGGGGCAGACAGCCAAATGTATCTAAATCGCCATTTTTAACCATTAATAAAGCTCAAAACATAATTTCACTTGGGCAGTAGCATGAATGGGGTCCCTACACATAAACTGAAGTACCAGTAATTTAGTAAGTGAACTGTGTACTGTGAAATCAGTACAATTTGCATTCCAGAGAAATAATCAGTCATAAAATCACTATAATGCCAAATACATGTATAATTAAAAAACATAACATTAGTATGTCTTCTATCATCAACACTACCTCAAATTTAAGTTAATTGAATATTATTTCCCATAGTTAAATTTTCATTTATCATTTGTATATTGTTCCAAAATTAATCTCGGGGTTAAGCAATGTTTTCAGCATAAATGGATGCTGTTTTTTTTTTTTTTTTTTTTTTTTTTTTTTATCATTTACAGGAAGTTAAAGTTAAAACACAAGTAAGTTTCTCTCTTTAATAATGCATAGTTTTGTTGTTGCTACCACTTTTCAACATATCAATTAAAATATTATTTTGTGTATCTTGATATTTACCATATCTACACGTATTATCCTTTCAATCTTGCACAACGTATGCGTTAAAATCATCAACCCCGTTACTGTCAGTGTCACCGTTTTGTCCGTAAAAGGGTTGACGGATAAATCATTGCTTCCCATTGATATTTTTTAAAATGGTAATAAAAATAATTGTGTTTTTGAACTTTTTCAAAGTTGAAAAGTCACCGATTCGGTGGAATGACCCTAAAAAGATTTGTTTTCATAACAACAGGTGATGAAGCGTGTTCCAGATCAGCAGATTCATCGTTTTCCTGAACAACCGGCCGATGTTTCTGCGAAGAACGAGGAATTTCACCCGTCTCATCTTTTACTTCCTGTCTTTTTTTATCCCCTTGTGTTACCTGATTTACTGCAACTGTGTCTTGTTTTTCTTTCTTTTTATTTTCTTGTTTTCCTGCGTCAGTCCTTGTTCGTCTGCGTTTCCCTGCCAATAAACTCGTTTGTAACTCCCTCACGTCCTTTCTGCATTCTGGGTCCGATCCTGTGCCTTGTAATCCATGACACAGATGTCTCGTAGCAACAAAGTTCTGGTGCAGGTTTGGATCTAAGGTCTGGATCCATCAAATCATCATAGTAAAAAATAAAGTCATTACCAGTAGGAATAAAGTATCATCTAATGCCCCCCACTCATAAAATAATAGGTTACTACGTCTTCCATAAACCTAAATGTTTCTATGCTATTTCTATTTGTTGCCATGATGCTGTGATGCCACAATGCTATGATGCTACAATCTTATGATGCTACGAGTCTATGATGCCATGATGGTATGATGCTAAGACGCTACCATGCTACGATGCGGCGATGCTACATTGCTATAATGCTCTGATACTACCATGCTATGATGTTATGATGCTACGATGCTTTGATGCTACCATGCTATAATGCTACCATGCTACAATTATATGATGCTACCATGTTATGATAATATGATGCTACAATGTTACCATGCTACCATACTACAATGATATGATGCTACAATGTTATGATGCTACAATACTATAATGCTACAATGCTATAATACTACAATGCTATGATGCTACGATGCTAAGATACTTCAATGTTATGATGCTGCGATTCTATGATGCTACTATGCTATGATGCTACAATGCTCTGATGCTAACATGCTACGATGAGTCAATGCTACGATGCTACAATGCTACAATGCTACAATGCTAAGATGCTGCAATGCTGCGATGCTACAATGCTATGATGCTACCATGCTACAATGTTGCGATGCTAATGATGCTACGATGCTACAATGCTAAGATGCTTCAATGCTATGATGCTGCGATGCTATGATGCTATGATGCTACAATACTACGATGCTACTATGCTCTGATGCTACGATGCTACAATGCTAAGATGCTACAATGTTACGATGCTAAGCAATGCTGCAATGCTGCAATGCTACGATGCTACAATGCTAAGATGCTTCAATGCTATGATGCTGCGATGCTATGATGCTATGATGCTACCATGCTACGATGTTATGATGCTACAATGCTATGATGCTACAATACTACGATGCTACTATGCTCTGATGCTACGATGCTACGATGCTACAATGCTACAATGCTACGATGCTGCGATGCTACGATGCTATGATCCTACAATTCTATAATGCTACAAAGTTAAGATGCTACGATGCTATGATGCTACAATGCTATGTTTTTGTCACCACTGCCAGACAGAAAACAAAAACCTCCTCTTTCACATGATATGCATGAGTTGTTAACATCAGCCATCTTGTTTCCCTCTATTGCTAGCTACTTCACACCTCTTCTAAAACGTAAACATTTATGTCATAATGTAATATTTTTATACAAGAGACGGTGTTGACATGTTATGGTTGTGACAGTAGCAGTGTCCAAAAATATGAACAAGTTTAAGAGAAAATATCAAACTTACAGGAGCTTGAGTGATCTTGAAGCAGTAGAGCTGAAGGTTTGAAAATGGGGTCCTCAGGAATGTAGTTGACCTTGTAGTTGCCTGATTTTATTGCTTTTTATAAATATCTGACGTGGTGAGCAACCACAAAATAATAGTAAATATTCAAAACTCAATGTTTGTAGATTTTAATACATATGACAACATACTCTTTCATGTGATAAAGACATTATTCAATTAAATTATTACTTTTTGTTTTTCTTAATCAAGTTGAATTGATGAATTATCTGATTTGGACCAGCATATGATCGTTAAATTAATACAAATCAAAATTAAACCTATAGAATAACCTTACATATGTGCAAAATCTTCTGACGCATGTATAAAATATATATTTTTAAATGATTAAAATGTAAAAAAAAATAAATAAAAATAAAATAAAAATATTTCAATGGTGAGTACTTGAGCAAATAAATAATCATAAACAAAATATAAATTAAAAAATGATTAAATTATTAAAAAGATTGTTTATTTAAATTATTTCAATACTATATAATACGAGACACACATTTTTCATTGCATCAAAATTATATATAATTAAAGACATACATTTAATTGAAATACACCCCCCACACAGTGTACATATAAAATAAAAATAAACACGTTTAAAAAGATAGAATAATATTAATTATAATCATAAACAATGTAAAAAGTAAGTTATATAAATAGAGATATAAAACGAGAAATGGAAATAAAATAAAATAAATGAATAAATAAATAAACTGAATAACATTTAATACAAGCATGAGAAATACAAACAATGATTTTAACTATTTAAATACAAAAATAACATATAAAATATTAACAAATAATGATAAATAATAAATATGCTATATAAATATATATATAATTATTTACATTATATAAACTATTATTATTATTTTAAATTATTGCAAAAAAAATATTTAAAGCATTTGAAAACAGATTTTCTTGTTTATTTAAATTATATGGATATTTTATTATTATTGTATAAGATTAAAGAGCATAAAAAAAATAGAAGAAAATAATAAAAGGTTTAAACTATTTAAATTTTTTAAGCATTTCTATAAATCAATCAACAAACATCAAGTACTGATAAATGAAATAATATGAATAGAAAATAAATGAAATATTTAAATATGTTGCGTTCAGATGTGTTATTCTGGATATAAACAAGAAAACAAAAATAAACAAAAAATAGAAATACATATATTTACTTATATATATAAGAGAATAATGACAATAAACATAAAAATAGTGGCTTATTTAGAATTTTTATAGATATAAACAAAGAGCAACAAAACCTGTTTAAGGACCATATTTTTGATGGTACATCAGCTCATTCAAAACACACACACACACACACACACACAAAGAAACCACAAGGAAATCACAAACACACCAGGGTTTTAATAGGGCTCCATTTCCTTTTAAAGAAGCAGTAAAAACTAAATTTCCTGCCCGTCCCGGGCCATCCGTGTGTCCTCGGGGGCCTTCTGTGGCTCTGCCTAGATGGACTGTGGCCTGCTAAAAAGCTCAACACATCAGGGTGTGGCCAAAAAAAAAAAAAAAAAACACGCATCTAAAACCACCAGCTAGAAGCCAGGCAGCATTACTGCCATTTAATATTGAACTGCTTTAATGTACCGTGAGACCGTCTCAGATCATCTAAGATGCAAACTACATCAGATTTTCTTTCCATTTAGTTACTAAAGAACAGACACAATCGGTCTGTTTACTCATGGTGTGTTTACCATCAACCTGCAGGTGATCTGCTGCCTTTAACATTTAACACACATTGGATTCAATTCAATACAAGTAATAACATGACAAGTTAAAGGTGAACATCTATCTATCTATCTATCTATCTATCTATCTATCTATCTATCTATCTATCTATCTATCTATCTATCTATCTATCTATCTATCTATCTATCTATCTATCCATCATCCATCCATCCATCCTTTTGTTTTCATAAAGGATGAAGACTGTTCCAGATCAGCAGATTCATCATTTTCCCAAACAATAGGCCGATGTGTCCGTGAGGCGCAAGGAAAATGATGAATCTGCTGATCTGAAACAGCCTTCACCCTTTATGAAAAAAAGTTCACTTACTTAAGTTTTCAGTGCTTCAGTTTATGTGTAGGGACCCTATTCATGCTACTGATGAAGTGAAGTGATATTTTGAGCTTTATTAGTGGTTAAAAAAATGACAGTTTAGATACTTTACTGTGGTTACACGGTACAAGTCATTTTTTGGACCGATTCTAATTTAAATTTTAACAAAGGAAACACCCAAAACCTCCTTCTATCTTACCATCACTTGGCATCATCATCATCATTATCTTAAATCACTAAATGTCAACTCAAGGTGATCTATCACCTTTGCACCGGACACAGCTAATACAGTTGTACTTCTTAAAATAGTCGGAGATACATGCGCTAGATATGGGTCCAAACTGTGTTATCTGCTTCACTCCCCTGATACTTTTAGGGCCAAATAAATATATTTATATCCGGCCTATTGGATTACTTCATTCTCTATCTGAGACCCCAAAGAGCCAGAGGGACAGATGAGTCCATTTGGTGCGTAATGGACGTGCACTTGTTGTGATTTGTCTTACCAAAAAGAACAAACACACACACACACACGCACAGATGACACAAGAACATTATTACTGACTGTTATGCCCCTGGCAGAAAAGAACATTGGCCTTTAGCTATTAACGTGATTTTTATGGACCTGAGCTTTCCAGACAAAATCACATATCCATTTTTTTTTTCTTTCCCTCTCATATTGGTGCCAGCTCCGACATTGCCTCCTCTACATCCTCATGCTCTTCCTGTTCCTGCGTCTTTCCGGACATAAAACACACCGGCTTTCTTATGTCTGTTCCCTCTGATTTCCCTTTTCCTCTTTATATCTCTGTTTATCTTTGGTCCGGGCGTGACCAAGCTTTCCGGAAGCATCTCTGTGGTCACTAACAGAATCATCATTTTCCTGAACAACAGGATGATGTGTCCGTGAAGAGTGAAAAAAAAAAAAGATGAATCTGCTGATCTGGAACATCCCTTGCCCTTTATAAGTTATCAGTACTTCACTTTATGTGTAAGGATCTTATACATGCTACCGCTGAAGTGAAGTGATATTTTGAGCTTGATTAGTGGTTAGAAAATGATGATATAGATACATTTGGCTGGCTGCCCCATTTACTTTCATTGTTAAAAGTACACTTACTACATTTACTAGGTTATCAGTACTTCGGTTTATGTGTAGGGACCCTATTCATGCTACTGCTGAAGTGAAGTGATATTCTGAACTTTATTAGTGGCTAAAAAATAACAGTTTAGATATGTTTGGCTGGCTGCCCCATTTACTTTCATTGTTTACGGTACATTGACTACACTTACAAAGTTGTCAGTGCTTCAGTTTATGTGTAAAGACTATTCCTGCTACTGTTAAAGTTAAGTGATATTTTGAGTTTTATTAGTGGTTAAAAAATGTCAAGTTCGGCTGGCTGCCCCATTTACTTTTGTTGTTAATGCTTTATTCAAGCTTTATTACTTACTCAGAATAGGTCATACAATCTCAGTAACAAGCTGTAAGATCTTATTGAGATAATTCAGGACTAAAACAGTTAAAACAAGTGAAAAAAATCTCTACGTTACTTAGATTTCAGTTTTTACAGTGTATATCATGACAGAATCGTATCGTGAACTCCCACCGTTAAAGTTTCGGCTAAAGGTTAAAGGCTTTCTATTGTGTTTCAGATTGATTCATAAAGTGAATATGAAAACTGCACCATAGCCATAATAAAGAATATTTCCCCCACAGTAAACATCCTCCCATTAGATCAGTTCTTTCCCTGCGGGAGTTTTTCCTGCAGCCTAGGTCAGCATCTATTTCATTAGGATGCAAACACACACACACACACACACACACACATATGCAAACGTTCGCAAGGCTTTTGCTTAAGTTAAGTTAATAAAAGAAATCATTTTACCCTTTTGATGTATTCAAAATACCAACAACAAAGGCCTCTTGTTGTTTCAGGCTTCAGAAAAGAAAAGGATAAAGTGGAGACTAGTTTAGATCCAGACTCCTGATCCATCACAGGGTCCAAGAAGTGGCTGGAAACCTTAAAAATACTTTTAACCACAGATTATATGAAGTTGACAGATCCACCTTTAACGTATTTGAGTCGCCAAAGCCCCAAAGCTTTCACTGCTTTATCATCTAATTTGCCGTTTCACCATAAATCACAAAATTAAGTGGTTGGTTGAAGTAATATTGAGTTGGACCACCTTTTGTTTTCACGACCAAATAGTTAACAGTGAAAGTAAATGGGGCAGCCAGCCAAATGTATCAAAATCGCCATTTTTTAACCATTAACAAAGCTCAAGATATCACTTCACTTCAGCAGTAGCATGAATAGGGTCCCTACACATAATAATTCATAACAACTGGTGATGGAGGGTGTCCCAGATGAGCAGATTCATCATTTTTTTTTCGCTCTTCATGGACACATGGACACACCAGTTGTTCAGGAAAATAATGAATCTGCTCATCTGGAACACCCTCCATCACCAGTTGTTAGGCGAACGTATCAAAATCGACATTGTTTAACCACTAACAAAGCTCAAAATATCACTTCACTTTAAAATATCACATCACTTCACTAAAGTCGTCACCAAAGTAAAGTTTAAACTGCACCAACTTGTATATAAAACGAACATCTTTATGAACTAAACGGACACAATTATCAGACTCGGACCGGTAAAAACAACAACATTTGAATTATAGCGGTATCCACCGTGTTAATCTTACGGTCATTAGCCGGCTTCACGCTGTCTTCACGACAGGATGGGAGATTCAAACATGCTAAAAACAAATGACTAGCGTCAAGTAAACAACCAATTCTGTGGCTGTTTTCGATTCTAGTTGTAGCAGATCTACATGGGTCTCCTATAAGACGCTAGCTTGCTAACTGACGCTAGCATAGCTTACACTGCGGCCGCAGTTTCTTAAGTTTTTCTCGGACTCGGAGGGCAAATCTCTAAAAGCGTTCGTACGCGCATCTAACGCCAAGTTCCCTTTACAGATCACAACCTGCTCCAGATGCGGCGACACCTGTGCATAGGTCGGACCAAACCCACAAGTGACAATAAATGGAGAACGAAACGACCAGAATTAACTAATTAATTCGTTAACAGAGAAATAAGCTCAGCCCATACACTGCAAAAAGCCGGCTTTCGAAAACAAGTAAAAAAAGAGGACAAAAACAGGTGCAATATCACTAAATATGAGCAAAAAACAGAACAAGAAAATTCATCTTGTAATATATTATTGTAAATATTTAACCTCAATGAGCACAAAAATACCAAAGTATTATTATAGAGGTAATTCAGAGTTCAAAGTCTAACAGTCTGACATTGTGCACATTTTCCTGTCGAGTGCCTCTACCTGCCGCCTCCGCACCAAAAGCGATGGGTTGACGCCACCTTAACGTTGATGCCGCTTCTACCCTCAAGTGGCCCGACCAAAAATCTGGAGCTAGCGACCCCGATTAGCCCCAATTAGCCCCAGCGCTGGCTCATCTTTAGCCAGACAGCGTGAAGCCGGCTATTGTTTTTTAAGTGTGGAAACAAGAATTTCCTGAAATCTGACTCTGTCAGCAGTTGTTGAAGAAACAACAATCTATCTTCCACTTTTCTAATGGACTTTTTACCCATATCTCAACACATTAATGGCTAACTACTCCGTAATTCCCTACCCATTAATGTATTCAGTTTCTTGCTGATTTTCAAATATATCAGCTAGCAGTTTTGTTTAATTTAAATAGATCTTTTTCTCTCTTTTTTTTGGAAGGGGTGGGGGTTAATTTGACCAAAGTGCAGAGGTAGGGGTAAACCAATCCTGGAAAACCTGATTATCTGTGGTCGCTTTATCTTTTGAGTCATCAATAACGAGGCGTTTTATCCCGCCGTGCTCTTTTGGTTAGAACAAGATAATACGTTATGTTCTTATACTGGTGCTGGCAGTTCTCCTCATACCCAACCTACCGACCCCCGATGTCCCACAGCGAACGCACGCGTTCGTACGACTCTGAACCAATTTCATAACTTATCTCTTCCCGTTTCGCATCACACTAATGGAAACGGACCGCAGATCCAGTGCCGTTTTAAATCCCAGTGTTAAGTTTGAACTGTTTACTAATGCTTTCCTCTAATTTACTAATGCTCCAGCGGTGCAGGAGCACCACAACGGCCTCATTCATACACACACACATGCGCGCGCGCACACACATAGAGGCCACTACGGCCCATTAAGTGGCTTTAGAGCCTCTTCCTGGTGGGTTATTCTGACTTCATGACACCACAGTAGCATTCCACAGTGACCCTGTAAGACTCTAAGTCTCACCGCATGTTTCACATCACAAACCGCTGCTAATGCACTATTCACGATATTAGAGCATAATGCAGACCATTACCAGGAGCCTTCTAGCCTGAATGTGTCACCCTGCGTACTCCGTGTAGAGCAGGTTGGCAAATGATCGGAAAGTCACCGAACTACACCTCTAACCCGCGTGCATTTCTGGACAAGATGGTGGACGCCGACCAACATCCACCACCAGCAGTGCATCAATATATGTGTTAACTTCTCAGCTCTTGCCCAAACTTGAAAAACAGCCTGGTCATGTACTTAAAGGACGCAAGGGATGACTCAATCTCTTCTCTTTCCTCTTTTATTTATAAACAGAGTCGGTGGGTTGTAGGTTGAAAGAAGCAGGGAAGCAGGTAATGGGTAAGACAAATTAACAAAGGTGAGACATTGCCTTACTTTAAAGAAATATTCTTAAACTTAACACATCACATCTAATTAAATATCGCAGTTGTTATTGCAAGTTAATCTATCAGCGCAAGTGCTGCAGATGAATAAGTAAACTGAATCCAAGAAAGCATTTCCCAACAAAATCGCATCAAATTAAAGTTTACAAATGCACTGCTATAGCCCTCCTGAACTCATGAAAGCATGACCCAAACCCTGTAGTTTACCCCCCAACAGAATGGCAAGAAATTGTGCATAAAGTTAAAGCACAGAATTACCAATTTGTGACACAATTTGGTACCTTAGTAGTCTTTTGTACCTTAGTAGTCTTTCAATAGTAGGTGAAAGGTTCCGGGATGGCTTCCTATTTCCGGTAGGATTTTGCAGTCTGCAAGCGATGTACACTACGCTATCCCAGAAGTCACTGGGAGGTTGAAGACCACAGAGGAAGAAAAGTGACATCTGATATTTACTCGGATGAATTAATTACTTATAGTAAAAAGTGATCGACAAGCGCATTTGTGTGCTTGTTAGTGAATGGAAATGGAGACAGCCATATTTTTTTTTTTTACAGTTTTATTCAAAGTTTGTTTAGGGATAACAGGGGAACAGCAAAACTAGCCGTGGTAGGTAACCATCCGCTTCAAGCTGCAAAATCACAACATTGATGTAAACATCTGGGTCACAGGACAGGAAAGATGGCGGCGTTGTAGTACGTCCGAATTGTGCCTGCTACTGGCTAGCTTGATACTTAGTGGCTACTACTGTAACAGTCGAGTAGCAGGCATTCAGTAGTACGAAGTGTGTACCGAGGATTCAGATGCAGCCAATGTAACCAGGGACAGGAACACCGGACGGGGGTGGGGGGTGAGGGTGCAGTCCACTGAATTTGAAAGATAACCATTATTTGTGACGACTTGCCATGCGCTCCAAGTCCAAAAACAACAGCTTCTCTAGACAACTCCATGAGGATAGACTATGTTGGGAGATGTACGGTATTCTAGCTTCCTTATATATTTGACTCTTTTGCAATTTTGCAAAGGAGAACTTGGGTGTAAAATGATTTTTGGATATGTAAAACATGATGTCGAGCAAAACTACGCTAGCCTGTTGTGTTATATTTTTATTTTTAGCGTTTTTAGTCGAAAAGGAATCACTGTGCTAGCGACTGTGGGCACCAATCTTGATGACGTTACTAATTTAAACCGTTAAAAAAACAACTCAAGGTAGCGCCACACTTCCTTGCTAGTATAACAAGAATCCAGACTTTTAAAACGAGGCATTTATAACTTTGCAAGTTATACACATCGTTTAGTAAAAAGACAAGGGAATAAATTAATTTGTACTATCTCTCCTCCAATTCTGATCTTTCTCTGTTTGCTACAAATATCTTAGGCATTTCATGGTCACTTGTTTAACTTCAAACATGTCTTAAGCATTTTATGGATGGCGTCACTGGGTTTGAGTTCTTGAGTGCCGAGAGGTCTTTGTTTTGGGAAGAGGATAAAAGCTGTGATGTGAAGGTCGACCACTCATTCGCTCACAAACTGTTCATTTGGTCTTTCCGTGTGTTTGGTTCCTCTTGTTTTATTAAACTACGAGAAAGAAAGCTGAATGCATGAACTCTCTTTTGTTTGAATTTGCGAGATTTTACGCATTGACGGGAACTTGTTTATGATTCAGAATGCAGAATTTGTACTACCTTTCCTCCTATTCTGTAGGGCTGCAATTTTCCAGTTGACCGGTCGATTTATTGGTCCATACGCTCTGGTTCGTCCAAAATTCTGACCGATCAATTTTTTGGTGTGTCAATTTCATATAATTTCGATACGAATACGCCACAGACCAGTGTCTCTCAGGGGCCGGTGGTTAGGAAACAAACTCTTATTTCACCCCAGTCGAATTTTAGTCGAAATTTCAGGGCTTCAGTCGACCAAAAATTTCTGTGGTTGATTACAGCCCTACTATTCTGACCACTGGTTCGTGTTCATCAGTGGACTTGTAGGACTCACTTTCAACACAGTGGTGACCACTACCATGACAAGTCTTTTGGACAAAAATGGTAAAAATAACAATGTTCACATTTCACAATTTTGCACAACTCTACCATATCAGCTCAATGCTTTTTCTTGACCACCACCAAAATAGAGAGTATAATGAAGACCGAAGAATTAATTTTAGGAATTTTGGGACATTTGCAAATCATTCCTTTGGAATGTTTTGGGTAAAAATGAATAAAGACATGTTTTATTAGATTGGAATGCTGATTCCACTGATGTTAAATGATGTATCAAATGGTTAAGACAGTTGGGAGGTCATTCAGTCCTTCTACTTTCCTCAGAAATCAGTGTTAAAGTTTATATCCAGTATTCCGAGGATGCTTAACAGCATACTCGGATCTATAGAGATTTTAATTGATTCATTTCCATTGAATCAACTATGGTATTTCCCTTTGCATCCTGAGTGTTAATAACTGCCGTCTTCTTCCTGTTTTTCTGGTTCCTTTTCTTGTGTATCTTATAATTTGCCTTCTTTTAAAGACTTCTTATTGAAAACAAATGTCAGAATGTTGTATCCTGCTTCCTGTTTCTTAGATGAAACTAGGGAGAAGACAACAGATGGTACAATCGCAGTCATATCGTGATTATCTGTGAAACATACCCAACTCCGAGTCGTCAGTCGGGTAAATTTCGTTTCTCTGCCGAGTAAGTGACTCACGAGTCGTCAATCGCGTCTGCCACTTAGAGGACCCGAAACAAATCTTACCCGACTCCAAGTCGTCAGTCGGGTAAGTTTTGTTTCCCTGCCAAGTGTGAGTGACTGACGAGTTGTCACACAAGTTGCCAAGTGTGAATGAAGAACCTACCAGACATGTTTGCAAAAAAAGAACAGGAAGGGTCAGAAGAAGGCAATACATTTTAATTTGTTGAACGACGTGTTTTAGCCCGTCTCAATTTCTCATCTTTTATTATATCTACCACTGGGCCAGAACCAGAACACAATAGGTGGTATTGTCCCTTGGTTTTTATGAGCTAATATGTATGAACAGATGTCTTTGCAGGAGGCTAAAAACAGACCATGAATGTTGTTCTCCCACCGAAACCTTCCTGTCGATGTGATCACGTACATATCCGATTTAAATCCAAACCAGAAACTCCTCACTGACTGTGACGCATGTGGTACAACGCAGGTAGCTTTAAAAACCGTAGACATTGTGGCAACATTTACGATATAAAGACATCTAACGAGGAAAAAGAAATAGAGAGAGGGCAAGAGAAAGAAGAGGATGCGGTGGGGAGTAATGGTAAAAAAAAAAAAAAAGGGATATTGAAGGCAGATAAGTAAGGAGATAGAGAGAAAAAACAATAAGAGGGAGATTTAAGATAAATTATAGCACTAACAGCCGCCCTCTCTTCCACATACATCTCATAACAGACCAGTCAGTGTTTGTGTGTGTGTGTGTGTGTGTGTGTGTGTGTAATGGATAGGCCTTGGGGCTTTGTCCCTTCTTAAAGTCATTACAAGGACATCTCCCAAGCAGCTCACCACTAGGGACATATTATTTGGAATAAACACACGTACACAAGCTTCTTGTTCGCTCTACTTAAGAGCAACTGGTGCAGCAGAGAAAGTGGTAAGAACAATAAGAGGTCTTCATACACGAACCTCTGATTCTCATATATCTGAGCCGTTATCTGCTATTGTTGTCATGTTTCTAGATATGTTCGGCTTGTTAAAGTGACGGTCCAGAAGATCCATTTCACCACAAATACGAGTCGAACAAGATATTTTACGTTGGTCGAAGTAATATATCAAGTTTGATCCTCTTTTATTTTCACAACTAAATAGTTAACAATGAAAGTAAATAAAGCTCAAAATTTCACTTCACTCACCATGCAGTAGCATGAAAAGGTTCCCTACACATAAACTGAAGTACTGATAACTTAGTAAGTGTGGTAACTGTACCGTTAACAATGAAAGTAAAGGGGGCAGCCAGCCAAACGAATCTAAACTGTAGTATTTTAACCACTAATAAAGGTCAAAATATCACTTCACTTCAGCATTAGTGGAAATAGGGTCCCTACATATGACAGTTCATAACAATTGGTGATGAAAGGTGTTCCGGATCAGCAGATTCATCTTTTTTTCACTATTCACGGACACATCGACCAGTTGTTGAGGAAAATGACGAATCTGCTGATCTGAAACACCCTTCACCACCAGTTGTTATGAATTGTTGTTGGGTAAGCCTTGTTAAACAGTCTTTTTGATAAACTCTCGGTTCACTTATTAAGTTATCAGTACTTCTTTACTAGTGGTTTAAAAAAATGTGATTCTGATACATTTGGCTGGCTGCCTCACTTACTGTCATTGTGCACAAAACTCGATATTACTTCAACCAACATAAAATATCTCTTGAGGAGGTGTTTGACTCGTATGTGTGGTGAAATAGACCCTGGGTTCAAATTACTCTGGACCGTCAATTTAAGATGGATATTTTTTGTAGCAATTCATTCATGTCAGTAAAATTCAATCTCTATATCAGCTAAATCTCTAAAGAGGTGGCAGCCTTGGACAGACTGAAGAGGATGAATGCAGGTGTTGTTTTGTTTTTTTAATCAGACAAGCAGCTATAACAGTTGTGGCTAATTAGCTGTAGCCATGTCACTAATGTAGTGCTTGCGTGGTTAATTACCTCTGTGCAAGCTGGCGTCGGTAACAAACTGCAGCTGTCAGAATTCGGTAGTAAACCTTTCGTTCATGTGACATCGTTATTTAAAGCCAATCAACTTAATAGTCCTCGTATGAACAGAACTGCACGGTCAGAAGACCCTCTGGAGTTGAAACATTAGCGTTCAAGTATAGAGTATATTGCAAGGTCAAACACCAGATAGTTGAATACAATAACTGTACTGATGTAAATGAGACTAGTACCAGCGGGAGTGGCAGCCAGTTCGACAGCAGCGTCTCATTTTCTTTACTTTATTCCCGTTTTGCTCTTTTTACCGAAACTTTTCCACATTTGAACTAAAACTGGGAACAGGAAAATGGGGACGCAGAACAGGAGTTAAGCGCCGTGCAGAGAAAAGACGGCACGAACCATCAATAGCCGGCTTCACATTGTCGAGCCGGGGTCATTTGGGGGTCACCTAGGTGCTAGTGTCCCAGATCTAGCCCCGAGACTTTTGTGTTCAGATTATCAGGCCACTAGCCCACTAAAACGTTGGGTCACACTGGGCTAGAGGTGGCGTCAATGTTAAGGCGGAGTCAACCCGGTGGTGTAGGTGTGGAGACAGCAGGTAGAGGCAGGTAGAGGAAATGTGTTTATAATTTTAGCAATTCTAAATTCAAATTTTACAGTTTTACGGAGAACAATAGACCAACGGCTTGGAAGGAGGAGGTCACGAAACACATTGTGGCAGAACTTTTCAAGGTAAGCATCCAGAGAGCTGCCCTCTAAATCCGAGAAAAACTTAAGAAACCACGGGCGTAACATAAGCTATGCTAGCGGCAGTTAGCAAGCTAGCTTCTTACAGCAGACCCATGTAGATCTGGTACAACTAGAATTAAAAACAGCAACAGAATTGATTGTTTACTTGCCGGTAGTCATTTGTTTTTACATGCTTGAACTTCCCATCTTGTTGGGGTGGTGTTGGGCTTGCCGAAGGGTAATCAGGAGAGGATAGTGGCCTGACTATCGACTAACGCAAAAGTATTCGGGCCTAGGTGACCCCCAAATGACCCTGGCCCGACAGCATGAAGCCGCCTTGTGTTACTGAGCAGCGCTGCTCACTCTATGTTAGATGCACATTAAAGCTCCATCTACAGACTCCCTGCAATTAATGAACAGAAAAGTCAGTGGGAATGTGTTCGGAGGCAGGGGGTGTAAGAGATGACGGCTTGTCGGTGAGCATCTTCTGCATTTTGCATTTCATTACAAATTAAACTGATCAGTTCATGCTGTGATGAGTGTATTATTTAGGAGACTGGGGATGTGGCCCAAAAAAAAAAAAAAAAAAAACATCGGCTGCATCGTTGAATTATTTCAACCATGTTTATTTATTTCAAAAATATCTACCGCGTACATTTGGGTATTTCATCAATCCTTATGTGCTTTTCTTAACTTTTCGGAAGCAATGAAAATCGCACATTCAGTTATTACACACAAAATTCTTAAAAAGTCGGGTTATATTCGGGTTCTAGAGACCCGGAGGTCTCAGACATTTACGAGACTGTGGCGCCATCGTAGTTTAAAAATTGGGCCGTTGATAACTGTCCTCCGTGCATTATGGCTATCGAGTGGTTGGTAGCTGAAGCTAATGCTAACTCTTGTGCGAGTTTGAATCCCAATCTTGACAAGCTTCCTTGCATGTGTTCTCCTCTATTCCTACCTGTCTACACTTTCTCTATCATTAAAGATAAAAATCCCCAATAATTAATAATAAAAACAAAACAAAATATCCACTTCTAGATGATGCATGCTTGCTACTACAGGTCATGTGCTTGCTCGTTAATTTTTCCAGAAGTGTGTCTTGAAAAAGAGGAGTCGTCTTGAATTCAGCGTCGTCTTACATTTGAGTCAATACAGTATTTGTGAGGACAGTAGTGATGTGTCGTTCGCGAACGAGCCGGCTTTAAGAGCCGATTCTTTGTCATGAACGAGAAGAGCCGACTCCTGCTCAGCTCTGCTCCATGCAGGCAGGGGCGGGACTGTATTTTGATGGGCACACCATGCGGCCAATCACATGTGAGGACAGACAAAGATTATTATGTCATCATCATTATGTAAAATAAGGAAAGGGGGGCAGACGCCCCGAAGAAGTGTAGTGGTACAGGCCAACTAACTAAGTATTGTTAGTAACTAAAATGCATAAAAATAAGGCCTTTATGAAAACTGCTTACCAACACAAAATCCATTCATAATTGCTAAATTAGGCTAAAATATAAGGCTCGGAGTGATAGTAAATGAAGAGCCATTTGGAAGCTGTAAGAGCCGGCTCTTCTAAGGAAGCCGAGCAAAAAGAGCCGGACTTACTATCACTTAAGAACACGTGAATGTGAATGTTTATCATTCCTTTCGCAGAAACATCTAATGGCGAATCACCTCTTCAGTTAGGACCTGAGAAAGCCAACAAGACTCCAGGAAAAGAGGTGTGGGAGTCGTAAAGCTGCAAATAACAGCCCGTGCATTTATTTTCCCAAATGACTCGACGGACCCTGCGGCACCCTGGTGGCACAGAGTGCGGTGACGGACTGGTAATCTGGAATTTCGGGCAGGTGCCAGTCCATCCAGATTCCCAGTCCGGTCACTGACTGTGGCGCTTCGGTATCGTTACGTTTTTAAGTCATTCATTGACGTTTGTCAATGGAAACTTGTAGGTTAACCCTACATTCTACCGTCAGACGCTGACGTTTTCCGTGCGTGAAAAGAAGAATAGAACGTAGCTTTTAGGTAACGGTCTGTGTGGAGAAAACGAGGAGAAAAATCAGACCCGGCCTTTATTTGAGACCGACGCTCCTTGAACAAATCCAATGTAGTACTGTTCCCATGGGCCACTAGGCCTGGTGTTCCTTGTCTTCCTCCTGTCACCTTCCATTTTCAGTGGCCTGTAATATTTTTTGTGATACTTTTTTGGCATCAAACCACTTTTTCTTAACTTCCACCACTCTCTGAACCTCAGAGGACACCCTGAGGCTTTTCTAGCTTCTACCACCGAAACAATCATTTCATTTCGATTTCTGCTGTTGTGAAACTCCAAATCCTTCAACCATGACCATCAGCTTTCATCTAAATTATTAAGGCTCCAAATGATTAATGTATTTTATGGAAAAAATATTTGGTTTTGGTTCAGGGTAGATTCTTTATGATTATAGCCACACATTTCAGTTCCCCAACATTACTGAAATTACAGGAGCAGCAAAAACCTGCAAATAAACAAAAAATATCCACGACCAACTGTGATGGAGTGTGTCATCGTCAACGGAACACATTGCTCCCATGAAGTGCAAGAGGATCATATTTGTTTCAGGGGATTTGGTGTCTTCATCTAGACGACGAGGCAGCCGGAGCCATCTGCCGCCGCTGACCTGCACCAGCTGCTCTGGTTGTGTAGCACAGGTTGTAGTTACACACGGGGATGTCGGAAAATGCCGACGCAACAGTAGCGACTCAGCATTCGTTAGAGAGTGAACTTAAAACTAACCCTAAAGCCAGTTGTCCCCTAAGAATTCTACGATGATCGTTAATTAAAATAGGCATGAATATAAAGAATTGTAGACATCCATGTTCAAGAGAGTCTCCAGGTCACAAGTAGCAAAGTGCAGGGTCCCGTAGGCCATAACCCTTCGGCATCTGCAGGTCTTCTGGTGACACTCTCTTAGATCCCTAATAGGGCATCGGTTTACTAATAGAAGATGCTCTGAGCTTCTTTCACATGGGAATCCTCAGCCCTTGACCTTCATCATCTGTTGGGGACGTCTTGGTTTCAACTTTTCAGTCATCCTGTTTCAAAGATAAGAACCACCGCTGAGAACAGAGCGGACCCCACTCAAGCTGGTCCAGCGAGGGGGGGGTGGATTATGGGATGGTTCATCATATGAATTCATTATCTCTGCTGACCCGGTGGAGAAAAAGCAGATCAATGCTGATCAGCATTAATTGCTCATTATTTAGTTCAGTTTCCATGGGATGCACCGAATCCAGGATTCGGATGAATTTTTTGGCTTTTTGACAAGGTTCGGTTTCTGCCGAACCATAGAACATCGATCATACCGAACCCTGCATTTACCCTACATTAAGGTGTTTACCTAGGCGGCCCGTTTGAACGCAGTAGAAAGTGAAAATGGAACTGACCAATTTAAGGCCGATATATACTGTACATTTAAACTTATTAGGGGCCGGGCAGCCTAAGCTGGCAGGACCCTATTGTTTTCCGGGATGTTCTTCTTCTTCTGAGGAAATCCTATTTCCCATATGCGAATAATGACCAAATTTTGCACAAAGGTCCAGTCCAATGCCAGATTGCATCAGCTGCAAAAACAGTTTGATAGTCCTGATGGTGGCGCTACAGCAAACCGTTAAAATTCAACATTTTGAAAATTCACAACAAATCAACCGTATATGCTACAGATTTGCAACTTTGACCAAACTATAGCCCCAATACTGAAGAATTTTTTGTACATTTAAGCCCAATTGCAAATTATGAAGTCAATCAAAAGTTTTCAAAAACTGTTAAACATATTAAACCTACCTACTCCTACAGTTTTTGCTCAATTGACACCAATGCTACAGAGCATCATCAGACCATCCTATATGAACGATCTACACAGATTTTACATTTATCAAAAATTGAGCCTACAGTGCATCAAAATGTTTGACCATAAACTGGATTTTAAACATATACTTCCACATTCTTGCTAAATACATTTTCAGTGTTCATAAAAAAATTTTTACAAAATTTCTGAGTCATGGTAGATGACATTTGGAAAATATCAGAATTTTATGTCAAAAGCTGAATTTTTTACAGTGTTTTGAATTTTGCTCTCACGCGAACAATTGGAGTCAATGCAAAAATGGTATTTTTAAACTTCAGTTTTTCACTTATGGAACCAGTGAATCATTTTTAAAAACAAATGACCAACATCTCAGTGCTGTCTAGATGCAGTTTGTTTATTTTCAGATTATTGTCTTAATAACTGAATATTTGATACCCATTTGAAATCTGCCTTTACACGCTAACAGCTGCTGTTTTACACGCAAGTGACTGAATGGATTAGTCAATTTGTGAAGCTACATGTGCCATTTCCACTTGGCAATTAGTTCAGTGAGGTAGAGGATTTTTCTTGGTGTTAAAGAATGTGAGTTCAACCCTCAGCTGATGTAAAATACACATTAGAATGTCACTTTCTTTCGTTTCCCCTGAGGTTTATGGGCTTTAGTAAGACTTTGGAATACCGGGTCATTCTGTTAACTTTGTAAATCATATTTCTTCTTGAAAATGTGTTTTCATATTTATTTTCTATTTAGTATATTTACTATTTTTCTTTCTTTCTTTTTTAAATCTACTTTCATTGGTTGTCTTTCTTTTACCTCACAGTTATTACTCTTATATTATTTCTACGCAATCACAAAGTAAGACTGTGCTTATTCCGAGCAGTTATTGTAGCAATTGAGTCGCAATTGCATTTCACTGCCGTGGTACTCGTCTGTTGTCAATGCGTCTCGAGCAGCGGATTCACTTAGTCATAAAATACTGAAGCTACTGTCTGTCCACCACCACAAGGCTGAGCTTTGAACCTTATGAGTGTGTTTTCCCAGTATGTACGACCAGATGTGGTCTTTAAATGTCATTATTGATTAGGTTAAGGTCATTCTTAGTCTCTTAGAGTCTCTCCTTCCCTCCATCCCCCTCTCTCGCGCACATATGTCAAGCAGGGACTAATGAAATACCTTTTAACCTTAGTTTCTAAATCATCCATATCAATATTTAAGCAGCGACAAGCAACTGTGTCATGCAAAGATTGTACTCCCTATGTAGAGAATGTGTAACACGCTTGCCTGTCATCAGGCTTAGGGAGTAACGGTCACGTAATTAGGATACAAAAAATACGTAACTGTATTCCTCTACAGTTACAGAAAAAAGACATACTCAGATTATAGTTACATTTAGTGAAAATGGGGAATATTTAGCAGAATTATAATTTTAACCTCTTCTTTCAAACCCCCCCCCCCTCATGACCGACCGGGAGCAAAGTGGGTCAAATTTGATTTCACGGCATGTATTATATCCTCAGTAACGTCAGAATCTCAGCTGATCAAAGCCGATACAAACCATTTCCACAAGCACCAAACACAGCTAAAGCAATAAACGAGTAAAGAGCAAGTAAACAAACTCCACAAAAAGACATCAACACAAACAGTGACCCCCCTCCATGTGGCGCTTTGTAGACAAACAAGCAACGTCTCTGCTAAGAGCGGAGGTCTCCTAGAGTCTAAAACAAGTTTAATCGAAATCCGTCAAAAACTGACTGGACCGGAATCCTTGAATCCTGCCTTACCTTTGCCGTCCGTCTTGTTTACGATAACGGCACATTTCCTAAACAACTCCACCTCCCAGGATGCTTTGTGAGCAGTTCAAAGGTCAAAAATCCTGCTCTTGCCTAGTAACAGGGTGTGATTGAACAGATGGGAATAGCATAGACATATTACACTAAAACTAGAATGATAATGATAATAGGATAATGTAATAAATATAGTTTCATTGTGTCACAACTGAACTATGGACCTGAACCCAAAAGAACAACTCCACAGACACAAAAGTTACAAAATAAAGGTTTATTAAACGACCAACAAAATAAGAATCACTCTTTACAGAGGAAAAACTCAACAAAACACTAATCTCAGAATTCAAAACGTCACAAAACTAAGACTAGACTAAGTGAAGAAAAGCTTAACAGAAAATCACTCTTAGGGAGGCTAGACTATGAAAAGGAAACAAACAGAAAATTACTCTACAATGAGGAATCGGAATGGCCGATGTGACCTGAAATGAGAGGGGAGTGACACTTTCAAAATAAAACATCAAATCACCAGCCAACATCGACACAGGACAACACTGAATAAATTAACTTAACGCTTTTTAACTGCCTAAATTTGCTTTCTTCAATGTATTTTATAAGGTTACATCGTTCCGTCGTCTTACAGAATGCACAGAAGTTAGGTCGTTTTATTGATATTTATTTTTCTTTTGTCGTCTCTAGAATATTTGGTGTTGAAGTAATCCAAAAGCAATTGAAATTAATCAAGTTACATTACTTTAATATTGTGGCTCTTGCTGAATGCATTTTTTTAACAGGTAACTAGTAACTGTCAGAGGTGGGAACGTCCAGCTTCAGAAAGTAAAACTCCTGCTACATTCCTTCTCCAATCATTCACATGAACCACCTGGTTCTAATTAGCATCAATTCTTCAGGCAGGTAGATCAGCTAATAAATGAGATCACCTGTGTTAAGTGCAAAGGTAGCACCAAAACATGGCAGGACTTTTACTTTCTGAAGCCACACATTCCCACCTCTGGTAACTGTATCAGAATAGATTTTTAGAGTTACCCTCCCAACCTTGCCTGTCATAGCGTAGCTGCCTGCTAACGCATTTCGCTGTATCGGTTAAGAATGGACCCAGCAGACATCATGTTTCCCTACCAAAGGGCTTCTCAGCCACCCGGCAGTGTCCCTGTCAGCTATCGGACTTGCCTCCATCGAGCTGTTCGACGCTCTGCCTCCCTGTGGACCAACCTCTGGCTAGCTAACATCTATCATGTCTCCCTATTGACTAGAGATCCATCTCACAGCCGTCAAGCTGTCTCCCGAGCTAGTTAGTGATCGGTCTGTCTCCCAGTCAGCTACTTTTCAGACTGCAAGCCTTCAAACCTGGACCCTAGTGGGCACATGTCCCGCCAGCTAGAATAGCTAGTCGACAGTCCTAAATGGTAAATGGATTGCATTTAGATAGCAATAATTTAAAGTCCATTTACCATTTTGCCATGCAACTACCACTTCTTCTAACCTGACACCTTGGCCTAGGCCTATAGTGGATCTGTCATCTGTTGGCTGCCATTTTTAATTGGCTACAGCATCCAAGTTTGCATGCAGTATTGTGCTACCTGGTGTTAGTCTGAGCACTCATTAATTAAATTGTGAATTAAACCATGGGTATACCGTTAAAAGTTGCAAAAAATTTAAGATGGATGCATTTTTTTGACAATTGACAATTCAGCTTTCGTGAATTCAGTCTTTCTCTCGGGCATCTTTCTGGTTTAGATTCAGCATTTTGAAATGAGTGCTATCAAAATCATATATATATATATATATATATATATATATATTTGGTAGAGTCCAAATGGACTCTACCAAAGGAAGAAATTTGACGTAAACCGCCATCTTTACGAAAAACGTCCGAGTGCCCTTGTAGGAGGGGGTCTTTGTACTATGGGTTCCAAGAGGGACACCCAAGAGACCCAGACCCATAAACCTACCCAAGTAAAGAGGTTGTGGCTTCCCCAAATTCCCGAATTCTTCTTCCCACTTGTTTTTCTGAACTGTGGGAAGAAGAACTAACAATGGGATTTAGGTGCTGTTTTGGAAGATAAAGTTAGGAAAGACAGGAGGTAAAGGACAAGAACTGATCCAGAGCCATTCCCCTATTATATATATCCACTCTACTTACAAATGTACACAGTGACACGGATTATAATCTATGATCGAGTAGGTATGTTTTATTCGACGTGGTAGCTTGGCCCTAGATTTGGCCTCAATCTTTGTATGTTGTTACTTTTACTTTCTTACTTACTTCTTGTCTTGTAGTTTGTTTGTTTTTTTCGTTAATGTGCTGCTTTTCTTGGCTTTCTGCCGCGACTCGCTTGTAAAAGAGATGAGTAAAAAGAATAACGATACCAATGGAACTGTAGAGCACAAACCAACCTGACGCAGGCAGTCACTGCTCTCTATAGTGTCCATAGTGAGAATGGCTGCAGCCTACGCTGGTAAATGCTGGCCTCTGTTGGTTGATTCGCTATACTGTCAATACCCATTCCCAAAGTCATGCTTCCTTTTCTTATTTAATTATGATATTAAAATGATTAGCGTTTCGATGAAACTGTCACTGACGCAACCTGAATAAGTCATGGGCCAGTGTGACTTGTGTGTCTACTTTTTACCTATACAACACACACACAAACACACCCTCATCCACTCTGTTTTACATGTTATTTGTTTCCTTATGCTTCATATCCCAAACGTCTTCAAATCAGTATTAGTGCGTGTGCACACTCGTATACACGAAAATACTTTTCTCATGTATCATTGTACTGTAGGCCCGGGAGCTTCGTTACAATTCGACCACTGTGTGTGTGTGTGTGTGTGTGTGTGTGTGTGTGTGTGTGTGTGTGTGTGTGTGTGTGTGGAGCTTGAGGGGACTCATTTAGTTTTAATTTGAAATGGGATTTCTGTGTCTCTGTCTGCTCAGCGAAACCAAACAACTGAACAGAGGAGGAAAAACTGGAGAAAGAAAAAAAAAAAAACTATCTTTATTATTAATATTATCATTATTATTATTTCTTGCACTTTTTCTGTATTTCATCATATAATATAAAATATATAATTAATTTTGATGTCATATTTGATTTCAATATTTCATTTTAATTCCATTTCAGTTTTAAAAATTGATTTTATTCAGTGAATATTTCATGTTTTTATTAATTAATTTTGCACTTGTTTATTCATTTTGAAGAAATTAAATAAATAAATGGTAATAGAATAGAATATATTTGATTTGTCCCGCCAAGGGGGAATTGATGTGTTTGACAGCGTAAAAAACATGAGATTATATTAACAGGGAAGTAAAATAAATAGTTTGTAGTTTGTCCAGAGATAAGGAGGAAGGCTAGTGGATGCGACGTTTTCAGCCGGGATGTGACAGAGTTCACAAGTTGCTGTAGCGCCGCCCGACTGACTTCTTAGAACTTCTTCCAGATGTAGAACGACCAAACCCTAACAGCAAACAGCTCAATGTCCTGTGAGCAGCGCTGCTCAGTAAACACCACATCCTTCCTCTTGTCTGTCTTGTTAGCCTCCCTGTCCTCTGACAAATCTCAGTGAGACACATGATGCTGCTGTGTAGCCGGTTAGCGCTATGCGTTCTTCATCTTATGGCCGGTATGGGCCGTCCCATCGTCCTAGAAACGTAGCTGTATCTTTGGTCGTGGCTCTAAAACGGTGGTCTTACATCGCGCCGTGAGACAGGTTCAAGGACGGCCGTTGTCAGCGTCTTACGAGCACAGATAACCCGCGCTGAAAATTCTAGCGGCGTCAGAAATTCAGGACGACTATCTCACAGTGTGACAGCAGCTATGACCCACGTCTACTAATCAGCCAATAAAAATGCAGCAGGAAGTGACGCGAGGGACACCGCGACACCGGCACTAAACCCAAACAAATGAACGCTTGACATGGTAACTGTGGTGGTGCCAAACGTATCGGTTTTCGGTAACTATGGCGGTGCAGATGAATGACGTATGCTGATGACGTTGCATATTGACGTGACCTGCACACATCAAACTTGACACTGTACCCAAGTTTATTAGATCCACGTCGCATAGTGTGTCATGCAGTGATCTTATAAGATTGATACAATCGTACAGTGTATAGGGGCCATAATGAGAAGAGATCATACATTCCCCATAGATATAGACATAATGATGGTTTGTAATGTCTTTTTCTCCTCATGACGCTTTACTCCTGCTCTGCATCTTCATTATCTCGACCAGGATCTGGGGTCTTTTGCTGGGGTCGTATCAGCTGATCACTGGTGTAACAATAGGCTAACGACTCTCACAATATAAGAAAAGAAGAGAAAAAAAGCTAGAACTGAATTGATTTGATAAATTCTGACTCAGATTGTTTCTCATGGACTTAGTGTTTCCTCTCTAGTGTTGCTTTTGACCACCCTGACCTGCAGGTGTCACCAGAGAACAATGTGTGGAGCTTTTAGAAAGCAACCACCAGTCACATCTCCATCTACATCTTGTGGTTTTTAAGCAAAACTATACATCAGCTATATTATATATATTGCAAAAATGGGAACTCTAACCTCTAAGGAAAAAAAAAGGTGATTGACCGAAGGGTTATGGTTTCTTTTATCATGAATAAATGTAATAGTTGTGTTGCAATTTCAGTGTTATTACATGAAATCGCATTTATAACATTTTATTCTATTTTATCTAGGAGACTGTGTCATTCAAAGTAGCGAAAATCAATAAATAAATGTAAATAAATGAACACAAACGGTAGAAAATGAAACTAAACTATAAGCTATTGAATTTATTAGTTGGATCCATTGGACTTCGCAAAGACAAATCAGCATCAACGTCCACTTCAGTCACTCCTTCTTTCTTTCTTTCAACCTGAGTGGTTTGAATAAATCCATATAATCCAAATAGTCCTAAAACAATAAGCTACATATTGAATCAGTACAGTCAGACCGTGCCTCACAAATACTTTCCATTTTCCGAGAACACAGAACTCAGAATGAAACCCTGATGTCGGTGAGTCACGTCAGTTGACAGTCTGGTAAATCCAATTTTGTTGAAGGGAAGTCTCACTGCGCTCTCTCATTCCAGCACTTTTGCCGCTGGAATGTAATTTAAACTTGTGGGCGCTTATTTATTGACATGGATTCTACTCATCGTGAATCGCAAACAGTGGGACAGACACGTTAAGACAACAAACGTGATGATAAGCATTCTTGGTTTTTTTTTTTTTTTTTAACTCACAAATTTGCGAGAATGACCGCCTCACACAACATAATCCCTTACATACTTGCAACATTATAAAGTTGCAAATTTGCAAGGAAAAAAAAAGGCAAATTTGCAAGAAAAAAAATCCCAAATTTGTGAGAAGAAAACTTACAAAATTGCAAGAAAAAAATCCCAAATTTGAAAGAAAAAATCTCACAAATCTGAAAAAAAAAAAAAAATCCCAAATTTGTGAGAAGAAAACTTGCAAATTTGAGAGAAAAAAATCCCAAATTTGTGAGAAAAAAAATTTGCAAATTTTCAAAGAAAAAACCTCCCAAATTTGCGGGAAAAAAACTTGCACATTAAAAAAAAAAACCTCCCAAATTTGTAAGAAGAAAACTTACAAAATTGCAAGAAAAAAATCCCAAATTTGCGAGAAAAAATCTCACAAATTTGAAAGAAAAAAAAAAATCCCAAATTTGTGAGAAGAAAACTTACAAAATTGCGAGGAAAAAAAATCCCAAATTTGCGAGAAAAAAAAATTGCAAATTTTCAAAGAAAAACTCACAAAATTGCAAGAAAAAAATCCCAAATTTGAAAGAAAAAATCTCATAAATTTGCAAGGAAAAAAAATCCCAAATTCGTGAGAAAAAAACTCACAAATATTTGAGGAATAAATTCCCAAATTTGCAAGAAAAAATCTCGCAAATTTGCGAGAAAAAAAATCCCAAATTTGTGAGAAAAAAAAACTGCAAATTTTCAAAGAAAAAACTCGCAAATTTGTGAGGAAAAAAATTATTTCAACATGTTATTTCAACGTTATCCCTTAAATATTTGTGACATTACAAAGATGCAAATTTCCAACTTTATAGTGTCACAAATATCTGGGTCTATTTCTTGGACCATGGGGACCATGCAGGTCCTGCATCACCCTGTTTGGGTTCATTATTGTTTTCATGGTAATTTTAATAATAATTACGGTAGATAATAGCTTCTGCGAAAAATATAGTCCCCTAACTGACAGATCGAACTTTATTCAAAGCAACATTGAACGTGAACGTTAAACTGGACGTTGCCGTTAATAATGAAATGGGACTTTTCCCTGTCAAGGAAAATGAACTTTTCGCTTCTGATTGACAAATTTGTGAGAAGAAAAATCCCAAATTTGCAAGAAAATTTCAAATTTGGACGTTTTTTCTTGCAAATTTGCAAGTTTTCCTCACACTCGCAAATTTGCGAGAAACAAAAATCACAAATTTGCAAGAAAAAAACGTACAATTTTGCGAGAAAAACCTCCCAAATTTGCAAGAACAAAACTCCCAAATTTTTGAGACAAAACTTGCAAATTTGGACATTTTTTTTGTCTTGTGAATTTGCCAGTTTTCCTTACACTCCCAAATTTGCGCGAAACAAAAATCACAAATTTGCAAGAAAAAAACTTGCAAATTTGGGAGGAAAAAAATCCCACATTTTTTGAGAAAAAAAACTCAAAAGTTTGTAAATCAACAAATAAATTTGGTTGACTTCAAAATGTCACAAATATCGGAGTTTTTTTCTCGTAAATTTGTGACTTTTTCTCGGAATATAACCCACCCCATCTTTCTGGAAAAAAAAAAAGACTTGTGGCCCTAATACGCCGTCGTAATTAATGAACTTTTCTGAATCTGGAAAACATTCAAATGTTTTCACTTGATTTTCTAAAAGTTTCATTAGTTTGCTTCGACAGATCTCAACAGGGTTTCCACAGTAGCCTGAACGTGGTCAGATCCTGTCGGTCTTTTTTACCACTGCCCTCACGGTTTCCCATTGGCAAAGGACCGAACCTACACTCCGAGTCTCACAGACGTCTCTAAAGACGCCACGAGACACGACCGCAGACACTAGCAATAACCGCAAGTATCAATCATACGAAAAACCCAAACTGTCAGTCAACAATCACCGAGCAATGCACTCAGAGAGATCCACCCTACATTGTTACACAGTGAAGGCCTGCCGGAAATGAATGAAGCCACCTGACACAGATAACAACCTGTCCTTCGGTGTCGTCAAGTGTCACGCCCAGACAGAAAACTAACGCATGCTAACCGGAACATACCTCGCATGACAGAAATACGTGAACTGGACCGTGAAACACACCTTGCATAGAGAGAGAGAGAGAGAGGTGTGAGTCACAAGACTAAATAAAGGCTTCATAAAGTCTCGCCTTGCTTAAGTATGCCAGATACTATCTTTGTAATAGAATAGTGGTTTCCATTTTTAAGCGGTGACAGCGATATCAGCTTCGGTAGCGTAAAAAGACGAGTGCGGGGTGAGAATAACAATAAGCCAGAAAGGGGGGGGGGGAAGAAGAAGAAGAGGGGAAGGGAAGAGAAATCTTCAGATTCAGAGCAGCAACAGGTTGCCTCACCAGCCCGACTGGTTCGCATAGCTGACATTCCTGCTCACAAACACACTACTCTCTGTCTCACCCTCTCGCTCGTAGATCCCTAGGGGGAGGAAGCAGGAAAGCGGAGGGATTGGGTTGAAGTTGACTCGAGTTCATTATGTATGAGTTAGCTGGTTTCCTGGGTGTGGCCGGCGAGGTTGGTAGAGTTCCATACAGTATTGGTGTTTCCCACTTGTCACAATATTCGTCAATGAGGCGTGATAGTGAGAACAGTAGTGACTCTGATTGTTCGTTTCCAGCGGAGCTTGATGGTAAACGTGGGTTTTTCCTGTAAATAGCTATCTAAGGGTGTTTTCACACTTGGTCCCTTTTTTAAACGAACCGAACTCAGAAAACAGACTCAGTTTTTTTTTGTGTTCACATTGTGAAAGAGGACTGGGGTTCTCTTTCTGGTCCACTTAAGCTGTGATGGGGTCTCAGTCCTCTTTCCGTTCACACTGTACTTCTGTAGAGCTCTCAGACAGTCACTGCTCGGCATTCTGGGTAGTTTTCACCCAGGTCATAAAACCAGGGGAGGTCACAGAACCAGAACCATATCAGATCTGTTTTGTATAGTATTTTTTCTGCTTTTTATTTTTCACACAACCCCAGAAAAATGAATTTTGACATTACAGGCTTGGATTCACAATGTTATGAATGAAATGTGTTTTATTTGGAAACAACTACTGGCGTGATTTACTCACCCAACTTATGGTATTAGTTGCACTATTAAACGCATGCCTATAGCACTGAGTACTGTTTAATTTAAAAGGGTCTGAACGCACGAGTTTTCACATATGGGCCAAAAAAAAAAAGCTCAGTTATCGATCTCGGAATTCACTTTAAAGGCTGAAGTGGACCAAGTGTTATACTCAAAAACCAGCCAGAAAGACACTATTTTGATTAATTTTGCCTGGGGCAACAAAAAATAGCCCGGATCCTATTGATCTGTCTATTACTCCTACATTACTCTGAGAAAATATCAATATAATAATCCTAATGAGAAAGTATCATCCGTATATTTGAACTTAGACTCCAGCTGGAGAAGCAAAAGGCCAAAAATCTCAGTCTCCTTTGCTTTGATTTTTGATTTTTCTCCGACCAACCTAGTCGTCAAAACCTGAAGATCGTATAGGTTATCTGTTGCTACCCTCCTGATGTGACTCATAGGAGTGCATCCTGAAATAGCACCCCAATGGTGGCAGACATACCAGACCTTGGTTGTCATGGCTACACTAATGAACACAAAGCGAAGGTTGCGGAATGTTCATAGATAAAACACACAATGTAGAACCTATTGGGGTCAACGTACCATTGGCAATAAACCCTCATTCTAATGTGGATTCTATTGATCCTGAATCACTTAAGTCATAGTTACCAATGTGATTTCTTGTGTGGCGGTAGTTAGTTTTAATAGTCACTCAACAGGACATTAGATTAGAAAAGTACTTAGTAATTTCTGAGGTGGGACCTCCATGGATTGGACTGATGGTCAACTTTGTTGTGTTACCAATGTGGCGAAACTACCACTTCCTGTAAGGAATAGTGCTTCTGTGAAGGGGAGTACGAGTATGTGTCGAAGAACCGTCCACCACGAATGGAAAGACCCGAGTATTTAAGCAGAAAATTGTCCAATTGTCCAATTGTCCAATTGTCCAATTTGTCTAATTGTTCTACCAGACCCAACTAGCTCTTCTGTTGACCATACTTTCAGACCACTGATCTTTGAAGGGATTCGGATCATTACGAGTCACTCACTGACATGAGCCGGGTTGTGCGAGTCACTTGAGAAAGTGTTTCCAGCATTAGCAAGAACCTTGGTGCGTTCACTCGAGACATAATAAAGAATGTCCACTTATTATTATTATTATTATTGTTAAAAAGAAGAAGTGACGACTCATGAGTCATGAGTCATGAGTCGTCCCTCACTCGGCAGAGAAACGAAACTTACCCGACTGACGACTCGGAATCGGTTGAGTCTATTGGCGGACTGACGAGTTGTCACTCACTCGGCAGAGAAACGAAACTTCCCTGACTTACGAGTCGGGTAAGTCTAGCGGCGGACGTGAGTTACGACTCTCGAGTCACTTGCTCACTTGGCGGAGAAACGAAACTTACCCGACCGAGTCGCGTAAGTCTAGCAAATGTGGTAGGACTCAACTGACTTGGTTAAATTGACAATAGATTCATGACTCGTGAGTGATTTTAGGGACTGCTCCAAGTGAGGCCTGTTCACCCATGATCCTGTTTTCTTTGCCTTGTTTTGCCTAGTTTTTGGTCCGATAGGTACTGGACAACCAACAAGATTTGGATCATTTTTGGGCTACCTTGAACGATTCGTCCGACACAACACAATTTAGCCTCAATCAAAGAAGCCAGAGGTGTATAATACTGGATAATGTGCAGAAAAAACATTGCCATTTTCAGAAGGACTGCGATTTTAACGGACAATAGTTTATCAGTGGTGTTCTGGCATTCTGGTCAGTCCACCCTGAATTGAAATTGCGGAAGCCCAGAGGACGATTTCTAATCATGTTGTTCAAGTACTAGACCAAAATGTTATCTACTTTCCAAGCATTCCATCATTCACACTCAGTTAGGACTTACTCTATTATTATCTGGACAAAAAAAAAAAAAAGGTTCCTCCTCTTTATCATCCGAATGTGAAAAATCTAAACGGCTCAAAATTAAGAGAACATTGAGCAAGTGTGAATGTTTTTTGTCTTCCCGTATCAGATGTACTGTCAATCGGAGCGGAGTACTCTCCCTTCACCCTCACCCTCCTCGCATACCTTTAATACACCGTCAATGAGAGAGAGGAGGAGGAGGGCGAGTGTTACAAGATAGGACAGGAATGGTAAGGTCATCAGGGGAGGGAAGGCCGAGAAAAGAGGACGAAGACGAAAGAGTGGAAGATTGTTAAGACAAGGGAAGAAGAGGCTGAGGGAAAAGGGAAGATCAACAGATGACCCGAACAAGGGAAATATTTTCTTGTTTATTATTTTAAAGCATATTTTCATCTTCTACATCTGTCCTTCTCGGTGGAATTCATCCTTATCTTGGAAGGCTCATTACCGAGGCTTTCCTAAAACAAAACAGCATGAGTAGAGGTCCTGCCGTGGTGCAACACACACACACACACACACACACATATTCACACTAGATCCAGTACTGGCTGGTACAGAACATGATTAGGAATGGGTGAGCACAGTCTATAAATCTGGAGGAGGATGGGAGGAGGAAAAGAGTGAGTGAAAAACAAACACAACTGAAAGTTTTTTTTTTTTTTTTTTTTTTTTAGGTCTTGGACCGTTTCCACGCACGGCGCTGAATCATCTTCGCATTGTATTCGAAAAGTTGCGGCCGTTGTTTCGTCACCGTGTGATAGGCTGAGATTCAGCGGAGGAGCATGGAGACAAAGAACAGTTCTGCACCGCACCAGTAAGATCTGAGAACGAGAAGCACAAAAAGATGGATGGATGGATGGATGGATGGATGGATGGATGGATGGATGGATGGATGGATGGATGGATGGATGGATGGATGGATGGATGGACAGATAAATGGATGGATGGATGCATGATAGATGGATGATGGATGGACAATCAAATGCATGGATGGATGGATGGATGGATGATAGATAGATAGACAATGAAATGGATGGATGGATAGATGAATGCATGATGGATGGATGGATGGACGGATAAATGGATGGATGGATAGATGAATGGATGGATGCATGATAGATGGATGATGGATGGACAATCAAATGGATGGATGGATGGATAGATGATGGATGGATGGATAGATGAATGGATGGATGCATGATGGATAGATGATGGATGGATGGATGGATGGATGGATGAATGGATGGATGCATGATGGATAGATGATGGATGGATGGATGGATGGATGGATGAATGGATGGATGCATGATAGATAGACAATCAAATGGATGGATGGATGAATGGATGGATGATGGATGGATGATGAATGGATAGATGGATGGACAATCGGATGGATGGATGGATGGATGGATGGATGATAGATAGATAGACAATGAAATGGATGGATGGATGGATGATGAATGGATGGATGGATGGACAATCGGATGGATGGATGAATGGATGGATGGATGGATGATAGATAGATAGACAATGAAATGGATGGATGGATGAATGGATGGATGATGGATGGATGATGAATGGATGGATGGATGGACAATCGGATGGATGGATGGAGTGAGGAAGGGGAGGGACGGATGGATGGACAGATACAAAAAAGATGCTACATGTAACTTAATGAGCTTTGTAGCCATTGGTAAGTGAATTATTGTTGTATCATTTGAACTTGAAGGCTGCACTTTGGTGCTTATTATAATCATCCAATACACTACGTGCGGGTTGACCGGAGAACAAGAAGAACAAAGGGCACAACGCTGCGATAAAGATCGTGTATCACAACCCTCGGACAACAGTTCTCTTATGCATCGGAATAAGATAAATGTAATCATAGACTGGTGTAGCAGGCTGCTTGAGATTAAAGCCTGGCATTAGCAGGGCTCTTGTGAATTTCCAGTAATTGCAGAGGCTGATGTAATCTTGATCCTGCTGAATTGTAAAGACAAGCAATGGTCTGTCGGTAGTTGTTAGTTAGTTAGTTGTTTAAGAAGATGGATATAGATAGCAATAGATAGATACTTTATTAGGATGGATGGATGGATGGATGGATGGATGGATGGATGGATGATGGATGGATGATGTATGGATGATGGATGGATGGATGGATGGATGGATGGATGGATGGATGGATGGATGGATGGATGGATGGATGGATGATGTATGGATGATGGATGGATGGATGGATGGATGGATGGATGGATGGATGGATGATGGATGGATGGATGGATGGATGATGGATGGATGGATGGATGGATGGATGGATGGATGGATGGATGGATGGATGGATGGATGGATGGATGGATGATGGATGGATGTATGGATGATGGATGGATGGATGGATGATGGATGATGGATGGATGGATGATGTATGGATGATGGATGGATGGATGGATGATGGATGGATGGATGGATGATGGATGGATGATGGATGTATGAATGATGGATGGATGGATGATGGATGATGGATGTATGAATGATGGATGGATGGATGATGGAGGATGGATGTATGAATGATGGATGGATGGATGATGTATGAATGATGGATGGATAGATGGATGATGGATGGATGATGTATGGATGATGGATGGATGGATGATGGATGGATGATGTATGGATGATGGATGGATGGATGGATGGATGATGGATGGATGGATGGATGATGGATGGATGATGTATGGATGATGGATGGATGGATGATGGATGGATGATGTATGGATGATGGATGTATGAATGATGGATGGATGTATGGATGATGGATGGATGGATGATGTATGGATGATGGATGGATGGATGGATGATGGATAGATGATGTATGGATGGATGATGTATGGATGATGGATGGATGGATGGATGGATGGATGGATGGATGGATGGATGATGGATGGATGGATGGATGGATGATGTATGGATGGATGATGTATGAATGATGTATGGATGATGGATGGATGGATGGATGGATGGATGGATGATGTATGAATGATGGATGGATGATGGATGGATGGATAGATGATGGATAGATGATGTATGAATGATGGATGGATGATGGATGGATGGATGGATGATGGATGGATGGATAGATGATGTATGGATGATGTATGGATGATGGATGGATGGATGATGGATGGATGGATGGATGATGTATGGATGATGGATGGATGATGGATGGATAGATGATGTATGGATGATGTATGGATGATGGATGGATGGATGGATGGATAGATGATGTATGGATGATGTATAGATGATGGATGGATGGATGGATGGATAGATGATGTATGGATGATGTATGGATGATGGATGGAGTCATAGAAGATGCTACATGTAACTTAGTGAGCTTTGCATTCATTGGTAAGTGAATTATTATTGTCATTAGAACTTGAAGGCTGCACTTTGGTGCTCATTATCATCCAGTACACTTTGTGTGGGTCGACCTGTGTAATTTCAGTAGTAGATGACGCTGGATCATATTCACTGATACGTAGCAGAAATGTTCTTTTACTTTTGTTTTCACAGCCTTGATTATGTTTGTAAATCAGAATCAAAAAGGGTCAGTTTCCTGGTTATTTAATAGATTTGTTTAATCTGTTAACACACCATTTATGTTGTAAAATGCTCGTAGAATAATTAAATGTACTATTGAGTTTCCATTTAAAGGTGTGGATTTATGTTTTCTAGCTCAGAAGACCTCAACAGATTTGTGAATGAGGCAGGTTTTTGCAGGTTTTCTTTTATTGGCGGTGACATTATGAAACTTCTGGTTTCCTTTCAGCCCTGTTTGACTACAGCCTGTGGTTTCCATTCTTTTCATAACTGAGTGTGATATGATTAATCCCCGGAGTGACATATATATGTAGCTATGTCAGTGAAGGTAAAACCGGCTGATATGTAGCCAAAGAGACTAAAACACAAAAACGGAACATGTTCTATGACTTCAGGGGACATTTTAACTATTACTTTCCTAATCCAAACCAGCCTTGTACAAGACACCTGTCAGTCCTACTAAACCTATCAAAAATGACTCTGGTAGAAGTCACAGATTAGAATGCTACTCATCTTAAAGTGGTGGTCATTAAATCAAGTAATTTCAAACTAGGCTCTATTCCAACATGCATACGAGTCAAACATCAACCCCACAAGAGATATTTTACGTTGGTTAAAGTAATATCGCGTTTGACAGTCTTTTGTTTTCATGACCAAATAGTTAACAATGAAAGTAAATGGGGCAGCCAGCCAATCATATTTAAATCGCCATTTTTAACCACTAACAAAGCTCAAAATGTCACTTCACTTTAGCAGTAGCATAAATAAGGTCCCTACACATAAACTGAAGTATTGATAACTTAGTAAGTGTAGTAAGTGTACCGTTAACAATAAAAGTAAATGGGGCAGACAGCCAAACATATCCAAATCGCCATTTTTAACCACTAACAAAGCTCAAAATATCACTTCACTTCAGCAGGAGTATGAATAGGGCCTCTACACATAAACTGAACTCAGTAACTGTAGTACCTTGTACTGTTAACAATGAAAGTAAATGGGGCAGCCAGCCAAATGTATCTAAATCGCCATTTTTAACCACTAATATAGCTCAAAATATTACTTCACTTCAGCAGTAGCATGGATAGGGTCCCTACATATAAACTGAAGTACTGATAACTCAGTAAGGGTAGTTTTCCCAACCAAATAGTTAACAATGAAAGTAAATGGGGCAGCCAGCCAAACGTATCCAAATTACCATATTTGTAACTGCCCCACTTACACTGTTCGTTACAGATGTTTGATTGTGAAAACAAAAGACGGTCAAACTTGATAATAGTTCAACCAACGTAAAATAACTTTGGGGGTGTTCCAATCGTATGCATGGTAAGATACACCCTTTAAAGTACATTAGATTTTAAAAATATCTAGTATTTTCTATAATTAACTGTACAAGTACGTGTTAATAAAAACACAAGAATATTATAATATTGTGAAGTTTATCCAGGACTTAAATAGAATGCTAAAATAAAAAAAATAAAGTCAATTGAAAAAAAATATATATATATTTTTTGTTTTTGATGTGTCAGGTTTTAAAGGGTTAAATGTTATGTTATTATACAACACTGATTCAAACCATAAAACATTTTAAAAAAAGTAATAATTGGATGTTTTTGTTTTGTTTTTGTTTTTTCCCCATAAGAAAGAAAGGTCCCCACAACTTAACGAACACCTGACGCGCACACACACGCGCGTGCGTATAGTTTTCCTGCAGGCTCGTGGAGGCTAAGACATTAGCAATTATATAATCTGTTCACAGTGAGTTGCTAACATGCTAATGATTGTAAACAATAGCTAAAACAGTGGTGATTGTAGTGGTGATGGTGGTGGTGGTGGTGGTGTCGCCCCACCCCTTTCTGTTGTGTCCTCCCGTCTCGTCAGGTTGGAGGAGGAGGAGGAGGAGGACGGGTTACACCGGTACCTCACATTCCACACTGGATGTAGCGGGCTCCACCTGTCGCGAGCGAGCGAGCGGGTTGTGTCGGCGTTGCGTTGTGTGCTCGTGTCAGAGAACGCCAGGACGGCACGAGACACGGACGCAGCGGGTAGCTACAGCAACGACGTAGTCGTCGTAGTTGTCGGCGGCGGCTTCGTTTGAAGTGAAAAAAAAAAAACTAGCGAATTAAAACAGGTGTAAACGCCGCTTTGTTTTTTTTTTTTTTTTTTTTTTTTTTTTTAGTTACATTTATTATTATCGTTATTATTATTATTATTTTATCTTTTTACTCGACGCCAGAGGAAAAGAGAGGCGACACCAGCATAATAATTCCGGCGGATGGTTTTTATCCGCAGTGCCTCCGCTAAACCAACCATCCGGGAAGCAGAATGTCAAGGTACCAGCAGCAGCAGCAGCAGCACCGGACGCCCTTAAAACAAACCGACACCGTGGTGGAGGTCAAGAGCAAAGTGAGTCTAAAGCAAACGGATGTTTTACCAACCTTTATTTATTCGTTTATTTATTTTAAATGCGCTAATTCGACTGTTTACACCCGCATAGACCTTCTGCTGTCGCCAGAAAACGACTCGTGTTGTGTTTACGTGTCGTCGTATTTAACAAAATCATCAAAAAAAAAAAAAAAAAAAAATGCTACGTTTTTTTTGGCTTTTTGAAAAAAATAAAAAAATAAATACAGCGTAGAAATGTAACGGGGGGTGTGTAGCAGCTGTAGCCGGCCTGGGTGCGCCTGATTCGGCTTGTACTCTCACACAGCTCAGCCTGTTGTTGTTGTTGTTGTTGTTATTATTATTTTTGCCGTCCAATTCCGCATTTATTCCGCAATCTCTCCCTTTTAATCTCACTCACTCGCTCTCCTGCTCCGTTCACTTTCAGCCAATTAGCTTGTCCCATTACGCTGTAACGCTGTAGCGTAGTATTACTTTAAGTGCCACCAGTAATACGTCTGTGTTAGCACCAGGCTACGGCAGGTGTAGCCGCTGGATTTAAATAGATCCCCGATCGTTTATTTAAGGAAGCGTTTAACGTCTTTTATTCTGAAAATCTCAACCTGGAAAGTAAAATAGAAGTGTTTGTAGTCAAAATAAAGGTGCATGTTGTTAAACATGAGTGCAGATAGATGATCTTTGTATGTTTCTGTTAATAAAATAATAATAAAAAAGATATATATGATAACACTACTACACTACACAATAAAATGTGGTCATTTTTACTCTCTTCTCAGTTAAATGTGTCATTATGGCGCCATCGCTTTTTGCTTACTCAAAGTAACACTACGCTGTGATACTAGTACTATAGAGTGTCTGTTGATCTGATATAGCTAAGACATAATGGCCTTATATATTGTTACAATATGTCATTAGTCTTGGGCAAATTAAGTTACCCAAGTCTCCACGTCCTGCTTTGAGAGAGTCTCAAATTAAATTTGTTTTCATTATTGTCGTCGCTTCTACACGAGCTCATTGTTTTTCTATTAGCTATAGCTTCTAGCCGGCACCTGAATGGTAACCGGCCTCATTTTCCAGACCCACTTTTGGAAAAAAATCGGCGAGCGAGCGCGTGACCTGTAGTAGCGAGCACGCATCATCTAGGAGTTGGTTTTTTTGTTTCGTTTTGATCGTTATTTCTTGGTGATTTTTTTGTCTTTAAT
Organism: Polydactylus sextarius; assembly: GCA_016801845.1. Taxonomy (NCBI): domain Eukaryota; kingdom Metazoa; phylum Chordata; class Actinopteri; family Polynemidae; genus Polydactylus; species Polydactylus sextarius. Next base: position 23,994,302 of record CM028931.1, read on the forward strand.
GATAGAGACGGTGTAGAGAGATGGGAATGGAGGAGAACACGCGCAGGGAAGCTCACGAAACAGCTGTGCTGCGAGCGTTAGCATTAGCATTACAGCTACCAACCACCGCTAGCCTCCTCTGCTGTTTGCTAACTTCCTGAACGTTTGAGTCGCTGTTTTCTAGCAAGTCGCATCCGGTCGCATCTCTCAGGAATTGAACCACCAACCCTCTGATCAGCGGAAGACAATGTCCTGAGACACGGCCGCCTTGTTCAAATCACCTTTCAGTCTCTTCAATCTTTTTACTCCAAAAATAGTTCAAACTCCTGACTCCTTCTTCTTCTTCTTCTTCTTCTGCAGTTCGAGGCAGAATATCGCCGCTTCGCCCTGAAGAGAAACGGCCCCGGGGGTTTCCAGGAGTTCCTCCGCCTCCTCCAAACCATCCACCACATTCCCGGCGTCGACGTCCTGCTGGGCTACGCCGACGTCCACGGCGACCTGCTGCCCATCAACAACGACGACAACTTCCACAAGGCGGTGTCGTCGGCCAATCCGCTGCTGCGCATCATCATCACCAAGAAAGGTAAGATGAAGAAGAAGTCGTCGTCGTCGTCCGTTTCTACCCTTTATGTTTGTGTCACAGCTGCAATAGAACAGAAGCTTTTTGTTCTCCAACATCAAACGTGGTTTGTTCTTCACACACAACACGACCTGATGATTCTCTGCCTCTACCTGTTTCCCTCTGGGGTGTATATATATATATATATGTGTGTGTGAGTCTGGGTCTGGAGAACAGGAATCCTTATTACGAGCTCAGATGAGAACATTTGACTCAAACTAAATTCCTTTTTATTCCTTTGTCACAAAGGTCTCCACCAGATTATACGGTTTTGTGTCACAGTTGTTCCAACCCGTCTGTGAATATAAATAGAGAGATGAATATATACACTCGCTGGGAATTCTACTAAAATAGAAACATACACAATCTAACTCAGGTGGCCCAGATGTACTGACATACAAACACGGTGTGTACGAAGGCAGCAGGGACGGAAGAACAACAGGTTTCTACTATATATATATATATAAAAAAATCCTCTTATCGAATCTGGTTTTCTTCTTATTATATTTACTATGCTACATAGGAAATATAATATGATACAACTTGATATTCATCTACACATAATTTGTCATCCATCCATCCATGTCTTACATCATAGTTGTATCAGAGTTCTCCTTCTCTTCCTGTCTCTCAGTATTTTTGCATAATTGATGATGTAATGATTTTTATCTGCTACTTAGCGGGATAAAATAGTTTCTGAATCACGAGGTGGTCGCTGCAGATTAATGAGGCGGAGAGAGAGAGAGAACAAACAAACAAACAACATACTGTATGTACCATATACGCATATACCATATCCACTTTTACTCTTTCAACATGATGGTTAAGTGTCAGATCAACAGACAGGAAGTGCACCACTTCCCGGTTAGTACACTCCCATCGCATTAGGAGTAATACTGCAACTGAAGCTCTATTGTGTCGGAGCTTCATTAGAAAGGATTGGAGCATGGAAATCCTGTTCATTCGTCCACGTGAATGGTGAACGGAGAGACTCACTTTCTCTCGTTCAGGCCACTTGAGCACATCGATTCAGCGGCGATGACACAACCTTCAGCAAATCGGCTTCTGAATTATTCAGAATAGTTGGAAATGAAAGCTAGCTTGCTTTTATTATTATTATTATTATTATTATTCCTCCTCTTCTGTTTAATCTCATACAACTTCACTTGCTTCCTGGTCTGTGACCTTTATTACTCGGCACATCTGGTATGATCCATTACAATACAGTACGATTCATTATGATATGATACAGTACGATTCATTATGATATGATACGATACGATTCATTATGATATGATACAGTACGATTCATTACGATATGATACGATTCATTATATGATACAGTACGATTCATTATGATACGATATTCATTATGATACAGTACGATTCATTATGATATGATACGATTCATTATGATACGGTGCGATTCATTATGATATGATACGATTCATTATGATACAGTACGATTCATTATGATACAGCACGATTCATTATGATACGGTGCGATTCATTATGATACGGGATTCATTATGATACAGTACGATTCATTATGATATGATACGATTCATTATGATACGGTGCGATTCATTATGATATGATACGATTCATTATGATACAGTACGATTCATTATGATATGATACAGTGCGATTCATTATGATATGGTGCGATTCATTATGATACGGTGCGATTCATTATGATATGGTGCGATTCATTATGATATGGTACGATTCATTATGATGCGATACAGTACGATTCATTACGATATGATACGATACAGTACGATTCATTATGATACAGCACGATTTATTATGATATGATACGATTCATTATGATACGGTGCGATTCATTATGATATGGTACGATTCATTATAATGCGATATGATTCATTACAATATGATTCATTATGATACGGTACGATTCATTATGATACAGTACGATTCATTATGATACAGTACGATTCATTATGATACGGTACGATTCATTATGATACGGTATGATTCGTTACGATACAGTACGATTCATTATGATACGGTACGATTCATTATGATGCGATACAGTACGATTCATTACGATACGGTATGATTCATTACGATACAGTACGATTCATTATGATACAGTACGATTCATTATGATACGGTATGATTCATTACGATACAGTACGATTCATTATGATACAGTACGATTCATTACGATACGGCACCATATATTACGATACAGTACAGTACGATTCATTATGATTTACTCGGCACATCTGGTGTGAGCCATTAGCGACTGAGTGGGATTATTGGACTCTAAAAGACTTCATCAATCATATCAGCTCCACTCACTGCTGCCACTCTGGGCTGGATATATATGTGTGTGTGTGAGAGAGCGTGTGAATATGTGTGTGCGTGTGCACCAAACGGGATTACACAGAGGAGGAACGTGGGTCCAGCGTGTGAGCGAGTTTCGTCCGTCTGCATCGCTGCCGCAGTCGAAGCCCTACGTCGTCTTGAGCCGGTGGAAGCCATGTTAACGGTCGTGCAGCAGCGGCTGTGTTGTTACCTATGGTAACGGTAACAACACTTCAGATGGAGCTTGAATGTTTTTTTTTTTAAATCAGCGTAGTTCTCTCCTCCTCTTCCTCTCTATTAAAAGATAATCTGACATGTTTGTTAGCCAGATGTTGATGCGTGTGTTTCTGTCGGGATAAAACGACTGTCGGCGTCATTCATTCCTCACATGAATTATGGACTAACTTCCGTCTCGTGTGCTTGTGTCTGTTGCACATAAATGTTTTTGCTTTGATCGTGCCAGGAAAACGAATTTAATTCACTTTGAAATTCTAATTGAGAGGCGTGGCTAATAGGGCCGATTGCTGCCACTGGTTCCCTGAATCATTTCAATTTATGATATGACACAAAACGATTCATTACGATACGGTACGATTCAATATAGTCCGATTCATTATGATACGATACAGTACGATTCATTATGATATGGTACGATTCATTACAATACGATACAGTACAATTCATAACGGTACGATTCATTACAACACAGTACGATTCATTATGATACGATACAGTACGATTCATTACGATATGGTACGATTCAATATAGTCCGATTCATTATGATACGATACAGTACGATTCATTATGATACAGTACGATTCATTACGATATGGTACGATTCAATATAGTCCGCTGCCACTGGTTCCCTGAATCATTTCAATTTATGATACGACACAAAACGATTCATTAAGATACGACATGATACAATACTGATCATTATGATGCGACACCATACGATTCATTATGATACGACACCACACGATTCTTTATGACACGATACGTTATGATACGATTCGATACGATTCATTTTGATATGACACAACATGATTAATTATGATACGATTCATTATGATATGATTCGACACGATTCATTATGATACGATATGATTCGATATGATACGATACATTAGGATTCATTATTACGATACATTACCATTCATTACAATACGATTCATTACGATATGATTCGATGCATTATGATACAGTACGAGTCGTTACAATGCGTACAATTCTAATAACGACTCGAAACTCGTTACCAGAGCCTCATTTTTATCGAACACGAGCCCCAGTCGTCAACACTATGACTCTATAGTACATTGCGGTGTTGGCTGATAGTGTATTATGTTACACTGTAACAGGGAAGAGTGTGTGCAAATTCAACAGAGGGAAAACTGAATGTAAAAGGACAGGCTTTCATTCACTGTTATTAAATTAAAATGAAACGTGAACTGGAAGATGACAGTGTCACCGCAGAGCAAGCAGACGTGACGAATAATACATGTTAGTTTTAGATCCTCTCTTGTTTGATTTACTTCTGCCGTTCATGCCACTAAAGTTAATCGAACTGAATTGAAATTATAGAGAGAGAGAATATGAAAAACTGAGGAGAGAGAACGAAGAAATAAGAGGATGAGGAAGGAGGGTTTATCCTCTTCTTCTTCTTCTTCTTCCTGCCACAGAGGCTCAGAAATGACTTTCCAGAAATAACACAAACAAACACAGCACACTGCTGTGACGGCTGACGTGCTTGTGTCTGTAAAAGTGTAAAGGAATGTCTTTATATAATGTTCCGCTTGTGAGAGGATATAGTCGACTATAGACTGCTAGAAATATCTGTGTACGACACGATGAAGGGGGGGGGGGAATCAAATATTTATGCACAAGCAGCAGGAGGAAGACTCAAAGAATCGGACTCGCGGAGGCTCATTTTCTCCTTTTTGTCTCGAAAAGTTTCCAGAACTAATGAGTTAAAACCGGGTCGTACAAGATCAGAACAGTTAATGTTGTCTGCACTGTTCCCGGTTGGTTTCCACAGGCACAATAAATAACGTCGCGAGCGTGCGACATCAGGAGCGGTGTTTCCGGCGTATTAGCATGGCATTAGCATACAGCTATTTGTGATTGTGTTAATCTCGGGCATACAACAATTAACGCATTAATGCTGACAGCCCCAGTAACTTATTTGCATGTTTTAGTAACTTGTTAGCACATTTTGGTGATTTGTTAGCATGTTTTAGTAACTTGTTAGCACATTTTGGTGATTTGTTAGCATGTTTTAGTAACTTGTTAGCATGTTTTAGTAACTTGTTAGCACATTTTGGTAACTTGTTAGCATGTTTTAGTAACTTGTTAGCATGTTTTAGTAACTTGTTAGCATATTTTAGTAACTTTATCATGTTTTAGTAACTTGTTAGCATGTTTTAGTAACTTGTTAGCACATTTTGGTGATTTGTTAGCATGTTCTAGTCACTTGTTAGCATGTTTTAGTAACGTGTTAGCATATTTTAGTAACTTTAGCATGTTTTAATAACTCGTTAGCATGTTTTAGTAACTTGTTAGCATGTTTTAGTAATGTGTTAGCATATTATAGTAACTTTAGCATGCTTTAGTAACATATTAGCATGTTTTACTAACTTGTTAGCACAATTTAGCAACGTGTTAGCTTGTTTTAGTAACTTGTTAGCATGTTTAGTATCCTGTTAGCACGTTTTGGTAACTTGTTAGCATGTTTTAGTAATGTGCTAGCATATTTTAGTAACCTGTTAGCATGTTTTAGTAACTTGTTAGCACGTTTTAGTAATGTGTTAGCACGTTTTGGTAACTTGTTAGCACGTTTTAGTAACTTGTTAGCACGTTTTGGTAACTTGTTAGCATGTTTTAGTAATGTGCTAGCATATTTTAGTAACCTGTTAGCACATTTTGGTAACTTGTTAGCATGTTTTAGTAATGTGTTAGCACGTTTTGGTAACTTGTTAGCATGTTTTAGTAATGTGTTAGCACGTTTTGGTAACTTGTTAGCATGTTTTGGTAACGTGTTAGTACGTTTTAGTAACTTGTTAGCACGTTTTAGTAACTTGTTAGCACGTTTTGGTAACTTGTTAGCATGTTTTGGTAACTTGTTAGCATGTTTTAGTAATGTGTTAGCACGTTTTGGTAACTTGTTAGCATGTTTTGGTAACGTGTTAGTACGTTTTAGTAACTTGTTAGCATGTTTAGTATCCTGTTAGCACGTTTTGGTAACTTGTTAGCATGTTTTAGTAATGTGCTACCATATTTTAGTAACCTGTTAGCACGTTTTTGGTAACTTGTTAGCACGTTTTAGTAATGTGTTAGCACGTTTTGGTAACTTGTTAGCACGTTTTAGTAATGTGTTAGCACGTTTTGGTAACTTGTTAGCATAATGTGTTAGCACGTTTTGGTAACTTGTTAGCACGTTTTAGTAATGTGTTAGCACTTTTTGGTAACTTGTTAGCATGTTTTGGTAACGTGTTAGTACGTTTTAGTAACTTGTTAGCACGTTTTAGTAACTTGTTAGCACGTTTTGGTAACTTGTTAGCATGTTTTGGTAACTTGTTAGCATGTTTTAGTAATGTGTTAGCACGTTTTGGTAACTTGTTAGCATGTTTTGGTAACGTGTTAGTACGTTTTAGTAACTTGTTAGCATGTTTAGTATCCTGTTAGCACGTTTTGGTAACTTGTTAGCATGTTTTAGTAATGTGCTACCATATTTTAGTAACCTGTTAGCACGTTTTTGGTAACTTGTTAGCACGTTTTAGTAATGTGTTAGCACGTTTTGGTAACTTGTTAGCACGTTTTAGTAATGTGTTAGCACGTTTTGGTAACTTGTTAGCACGTTTTAGTAATGTGTTAGCACGTTTTGGTAACTTGTTAGCACGTTTTAGTAATGTGTTAGCACTTTTTGGTAACTTGTTAGCATGTTTTGGTAACGTGTTAGTACGTTTTAGTAACTTGTTAGCACGTTTTAGCAAGGTGTTAGCGTGTTTCAGTAACTCGTGATCATGTTTTGGTGATTTGTTAGTAGACTTCAGTAATTTGTTAGCCCTTTTTCGTCATTAGCGCGTTTTCTTTCTAGTCATTTGTTTTACATGCGTTGCAGCACGTCATCTGCACGTTTCAGCAGCTCGTTTACGCGTGATAACGGCTAGAATACAGGGACACCTTGACCGTTGAAGTCGGTGCATATTTATTCTCTCACGGCCTCTTCTGGCCTCCGTAGAACTGTGGAGATCCACTCTTGAATACGCGCCTTAAAAAAAAAATATTTTTCTCTCGTTGCGAAGCTGAAAGGAAAATTAACGGAGGATCGAATAACCTTACCTTCCCTCCTGTATCAGTTACCAAGCAGCTGTTGGTTTAGTTTCAGAACTTATAATATACAGTGCAGCTATCGATGCTGAATATGGACCTGTAGTGAACACGTTTAGATTATCTTTCTAAATAAATACACGTGATCTAACTGTCTTGCAGTGACTCAGGAGACTTTATAAAAACATCCAAAGCGCCAGTGACAGAAATCTGATTCATATGTCTGATAGTATGTTGACCGAAAGGGTTAAAACCCCGGTCTCTGACAGTGAAGCGAGTCTTTGTCTGGTGTCAGGTCCTGTCATCTACAGGCTTATTGTGGATGTGTGCCTTGCATTGAGCCATATGGCAGCCCCCTCCCTCCCTCTTGGGCTCCAGATGGTGGACACTACAGGGTGAGGTCACTGTTCCACACACACACACATGCAGTCTGACAGCTGCACATCACTGACTCATGTTGCATTGGGGACAGATATAGACACAAACACAGACAGATGATCACACGTTGATATCAAAATCATATTTCGGGAGTCATCATCTAGTAGTAGTCGATCAGTTGTTAAATCTCTATAAGCTGCGGCTACATCGTTAGCGTCACTTATTTGTTTGCAGCTAATCTTTGAACATCTTATTCTGTAACTGCTGTAGTTACTGATTTTGTTTCCTTTTCCAGAATACTATATACTACTAGTTAGTATTACTGTTGGTGTTACTAACAGTTGTGTATGTTTACGCCGCCTTTCACCCGAGCTGCACGATTCATTACGATACGGTACGATTCAATATAGTCCGATTCATTATGATACGATACAGTACGATTCATTACGATATGGTACGATTCATTACAATCCGATACAGTACAATTCATAACGGTACGATTCATTATGATACAGTACGATTCATTACGATATGGTACGATTCATTATGATACGATACAGTACGATTCATTACGATATGGTACGATTCATTATGATACTATACAGTACGATTCATTACGATATGGTACGATTCAATATAGTCCGATTCATTATGATACGGTGCAATTCATTACAATACGATACAGTACGATTCATAACAGTACGATGCGGTACGATTCATTACGACACAGTACGATTCATTACGACACAGTACGATTCATTATGATACAGTACGATTCATTACGATTCATTACGACACAGTACGATTCATTATGATACAGTACGATTCATTATGATACATTGCATTCATTACATTATTATACAGTACGATTCATTATGATACAGTACGATTCATTATGATTCATTACGACACAGTACGATTCATTATGATACAGTATGATTCATTATGATACAGTATGATTCATTCCAATACAGTACGATACATTATGATTCATTACGATTCATTACGATTCATTACGACACAGTACGATTCATTATGATACAGTATGATTCATTCCAATACAGTACGATACATAATGATTCATTACGATACGAGACAGTACGATTCATTACGACACTATACGTTTCATTATGACCCAGTGCAATTCATTATGATACGGTACGATTCATTACGATTCATTACGATTCATTATGATTCAGTACGATTCATTACAATATGATACGGTACGATTCTTTACGACACAGGACCATTCATTATGATACAATATAGTATGATACGTTATGATACAGTATGATTCAATACGATATGATACGGTACGATTCATTATGATACAATACATTATAATACCATTCATTTAGAGATATTTCAACTTCAGTAGCAGTTGGGCTTGGACATAACAGAGATTTACATTAGAAGTTGACTGGAAAGTCGTTATCAGAGCCTGATTTTTTTGAAAATGAGCCCCAGTCGTCAACACTGTGACTCTGTAGTACATCGTGACGTAGTGACGTAGTACTTAAGTGTTACTTTAACAGGTAGAAATGAGCAGAGAGGGTCAGTTTTAAGTTGTTGTGACCAGCGGCGGCTCATTTGCATGTAGGAATTCTGAACCAGAGGCGGGAGAAAATGTTTTCGACAAACTACGTCAACGCACAAACACGCACATCGACGCCAAGCGAGGTGTAAATACAGGAGTGGAACAAAAACAAAACAAAGAAAAAAACAAAAAGCACATTCTACCGGAGAACATTCCAGACGTTCAAGTCTCACGGATGGTGTTTCCCATCACGCCCAACAGTGTCGTCACTCCACATCTACCAGCGACAATAAACATTTTCCTTCTTGTTTATTTGACGTTTTATATTTTTAAATAATCATATTTCCAGCTGTGTGTGTGTGTGTGTGTTAACAGTGTCTGTGCCTCCAGGCTTCAGTCTGTCTCCGTCTCCGTCTATGTCCTGGGAGGTCTCGTCCCGTCCGTCTTGTCTCGCTCAGGAAACGCCGTGTGTTTTCTCTCGGCGCCAGTGTTAACGTTGATACCGCCGCTGCTCACACACTCGCGCACACACACACGTGCGCACGTACACGTGACAGAGAAAGAATGCTGCCGGAGGAGCGCAGCGGGTCAGGTATTTGTCTCCAGCAGAGAAAGCCGCAGACTAACCTGCCTTTTAATTTTCAGACTTGAATGAAACTGGGGGAGGAGGTTTATTTCTTTATTTCTTTATTTCCTTATTTTTAATACTTGTTTGCTTTTTGTTTCTTTTTTCACATTCGTTCTGTGTGTGTGTGTGTGTGCGAGCATTAAAACGATTGCGATGGAAGTTGCTGTGTTTTATGTTTTTTGTTTAGGTTTGTTTTTAGTTTTCTTTTTTGTGTATTTATTTATTTATTTATTTTTTTTTTAGTTTTTGTTAAGTTTATTGTTTAGTTTCTTTTTATTGAGGTTTGTTCTTTGTTTATTTTTATTTATTTATTTATTTTTTAGTTTTTGTCTATTTTTTATTTTTTGTTTATTTAGTTTTTAGTTTAGTTTTTTTTGTTTATGTTTGTCTCTTGTTTTTATTTTTTTTTATTTTTCTTAATTTTGGTTTTTGTTTAGTTTCTTTTTATTTATTTTTGATTATTTTTTGTTTATTTAGTTTTATTATTTAGTTCTTTTTATCTCTTTGTTTAGATTTTTTGTTTAGTTTCTTTTTATTTATGTTTGTTTTTGTTTATTTATTTTTATTTCTTATTTAGTTTTTTTGTTTAGTTTTTTTTCTAGTTTTTTGTTTAGTTTCTTTTTAATTTATATTTATTTTTGTTTATTATTTTAGTTTAGTTTTTTCTTTAAGTTTGTTTTTTAGTTTTTTTGTTTATTTAGTTGTTTTGTTTATTTATTTTTTAGTTTTGTTTATTTATTTTTTATTTATTTAGTTTTTGTTTAGTTTCTTTTTATTCATGTTTGTCTCTTGCTTTTATTTTTATTTTTGTTTATTTAGTTTTTTAGTTTTTGTTTAGCTGTTTTGTTTAGTTTCTTTTTATTTATTTTTTATTTTTTGTTTATTTAGTTTTTTATCTCTGGTTAGATTTTTTGTTTAGTTTCTTTTTTTATATATTTGTTTTTGTTTATTTTTTTTATTTTTGTTTATTATTTTAGTTTAGTTTTTTCTTTAGGTTTGTTTGTTTGTTTATTTATTTGCTATTGTTTTTGAGGGGAAACAAACACAGCTTACACCTGCTCCTGCAACTTTCATCTCAGTTATTATCATTATTTCTATTTCATCCATTAATTGACGTGTGGACCATCACGTCCGTGTCTCTGGTCTATTTCTATAGATAAATATTATAGTTAGAGCGACGTGATGTGATGAAATGAAGTCTGACGACATTGTTGTTTGTGGAATTCCTGACAGACCGTTCAGCTTCTGGAATGTCGTGGATCAGGTGGCGAAATAATGTCGTTTTTCCTGCCGAGCCTCACATCCTCAGCCCAGACAAAGATCATCTATTTCAGTTTTTTTTTTTTTAAACATATATGATTCACTAAAGCGTATTGCATTCATTTAAAAAAAAATATTCAACCTAAAGTCCTCAGGTGACAAACGAATACTACTACTACTACTACTACTACTAATAATAATAATAATAACAATAAAACCGTCTATATGAGTTAAAGACAGGACCATCTCCCAGTGTCTTAATCTCAGATCAAAGTAAAACTTGATGCAACTAAACAAGCGGCCATGTTTGTTTCCATCCAGCTCTCAGTAATGACTGGAATGAATGTGTCTGTTTGTTTCAAACGCTCTCTAAATCCACTCAGAAAAACCACCTATAAAAATAAATGACTCTGAAAAAACAGGGAGAAAACTTAGTCAGAAAAACAGAAAAAAAAATAAAAAAAATCAGAAAAACAGAAAAAAAAATATTAAATATTAAAAAAAATATTAAAATATTTAAAAAACAGGAAAACTGAAAAAAATGTCTGAAAAACAGAAAACAAATTAGAAAAAAGAAAAAAGTTACTCAGACAAGCAGAAAAAATATTGATTAAATATTTAAAAAATATTATTATTATTAATAATAATATATATATATTATATTATATATAGAAAGACAGAAAACAAAATATTCAGAAAAAAATTCAGAAAAATAGAAAAAGTAAAAAAACAGAAAATAAAATTTTTTATAAAAACAAAACAAAAGAAATTCAGAAAAACAGATTTTTTTTAAAAAAAAAAAACAGAAAATAAAATATTCATAAAAAAGAAAAAAAATTGAAAAAAATGAGAAAAGAAGAAAAAATTAGAAAAATTGAAAAAAAATTTTTTTTTTTTTTTTTTTAGAAAAACACAAGTCAGAAAAACAGAAAAAAAAATTATTCAGAAAAACCAATCGTAAAAAAAAACAAATTAATTAAACCCAACTCATGATAACTTAAATTAAATTAAACCTCAAGCCATTTTCCGTTGATGAACTATGAACCGGAGCGTTTAGATCAGCATCAGGTATAAAGACACAGAGTGAAAACAGTAAATGATTTAAGAGGCAGGTCCTCGCTTCAGGTCTGAGCGATGTTCTCAATCTTGCGACGATGCGAAAACAACACGTCCTCGCAGTAGGCGGCCAACGTCTCGTTCCTGAGCCCAAACGAACCTCCTCGCTCCGCCGCTCACGGCCCCGTCGCCTACATCACAGCGGGCGACGTGAGCCGCTTTTATCCACACAAGAAAACAACACGGACGTGGCGTCTTCACGGGAGCTCCGCTCGTTAAAGTCTGTGACCAAATTAACTGTTGGTTGGTTGCATATTTTTATTTCAACCCCACCATTCGAGTCAAATGTTATTAACTGCTACAACAAAACATCTGGAGCTAAAAAGGCTTCTAATCTGCTGTGGGTTAAATACCACCGGAGAAGAGAGAGAGAGGAAATGGAAGTCCAACACTGGGATTACACACTCAGATTAAGAGATTTAGAGTCTCAGGATCATTTCTTGTTCACCCTTAACCTCCAATACAGAGCTTCTATTAACAGTGAGCGCAAACAATGGGACGGTTTATACTCTCTGGGCTCAAAGATGGAAAAAATACTGAAAAAAGAAGATATATATATATATATATATATATATATATATATATATATACATACACATGGTACATGCGTATGTACCGTCACTTAATGACATCGCTAGCGCTTAGCATTGCTAACACTTGCCGTCGCTCATTTGTAGCATCTGTTTAGCGTCGCTAATATTTAGCATCGCTCACTTGTCGTGTTGCTGAACACTGAACATTGCGTAACATTGCCAACGCTTAACATTATCACGTTTAGCATTCCTAATAGTTAGCATGTATCTATATATATATATATATATATATATATATATATATATATATATACAGTATTCATATTCATTCACATTTATACAAACACATGGTACATGTACACATGGTACACACACATATATATATATATATATATATATATATATATATATATATATATATACACACGCAAATACATATGCATAAAAACACAAGCTTTTCAAGTCTTGTGACCACTCAAACACAACAGTAGCTGTATTTATATACATGTACTTGTATGTAAATGACATTTACATATTTGTATACAGCGCCAAACGAATGTTAAATGTTGACGTCCCCTTGTCCTAATGTATATTTTTTTTTATTTCTTTCGGTTTCTTTTAGAAGATGAACCCGTGGTTTTCGCCTCCAACTCCCTCCAGAGGCGGAAGAACCGCCTGGGTTTAACCGGACTCCGCCCCACCGGCTCAGGCTCCACCCACTCCAGGAACAAACCCAGCCTGATGATCAGCGGGCCGCAGAACTTCAGACAAATCTCGTCCATCATCGACGTGGACATCTTACCGGAGACGCACCGACGGGTCCGGCTGCACAAGCACGGCACCCACAAACCACTGGGCTTCTACATCAGAGACGGAGTGAGCGTACGGGTGACGCCACAGGGAGTAGAGAAGGTGACGGCGCTTGTTTTCCCGACAAGAAAGAAGCAATTTCTGGCAACAACCTCAACTCAAAACAATTCAGCAATTGTTCTACTTTGTGCAGGTTCCAGGAGTGTTTATATCTCGCCTGGTACGAGGTGGACTGGCAGAGAGCACAGGTCTGCTGGGAGTTAACGACGAGATCCTGGAGGTGAACGGCATCGACGTAGCGGGAAAATCTCTGGATCAGGTATAAAATACTGTAGCTAACAATAGCACAAAATGAGTGCGTTATAATGTAGGTGGGAAATAAAACAATCACCATTATTTGGGTCAAAATTGTGATTTTGACATTTAGCATCACTGAAAGCTAACTTCGCTTAGCACTGTTAATGCTTACTGTTGCTAACGCTTACCATTGTCATTGCTAATGTTTAGCATTCTCAATATTTAGCATCACTAACACTTGATAACACTGCTAATTTGTAGCATCACTACTGTTTAGCATCACTTACTTTAGTGCCGCTAACATTTAGCATCACTGACACCTAACGTCGCTAAGCATTGCTAATGCTTACCGTTGCTAATGCTTACCATCGCTAATATGTAGAATCGCTTACTTTTAGTGCTAACATTTAGCATCAGTAACACTTAACATTGCTTACCATTGCTAACGCTTACCATTATCATTGCTAATGTTTAGCATTCCTAATATTTAGCATCACTAACACTTAATAACATTGCTAACTCTTAGCGTTGCTAACACTCACCGTCGCTAATTTGTAGCATTACTACTGTTTAGCATCACTTACTTTAGTGCCGCTAACATTTAGCATCACTGACACCTAACGTCACTGAGCATTGCTAATGCTTACCGTTGCTAACGATTACCATTGTCATTGCTAATGTTTAGCATTCCTAATATTAAGCATCACTAACACTTAATAGCATTGCTAATGCTTAGCATTACTAACACTTACCATTGCTAATTTGTAGCATTGCTACTGTTTAGCAAAGCTTACTTTTAGTGCCGCTAACATTTAGCATCTCTTACATCTAACATTAGCATTGATAATGCTTTCCATTGCTAACGCTTACTATTATCATTGCTAATGTTTAGCATTCCTAATAGTTAGCATCACTAACACTTAATAACATTGCTAACGCTTAGCATTGCTAACACTCACCATCGCTAATTTGTAGCATCGCTAATGTTTAGCATCACTTACTTTTAGCGACGCTAACATTTAGCTCCAGTAACACAATATTGCTTACAATTGCTAATGCTTTCCATTGTTAATGCTTACTATTTTCATTGCTAATGTTTAGCAGTGCTAATGTTTAGCATCGCTTACTTTTAGTGCCGCTAATGTTTAGCATCAGTAACACTTAACATCGCTTAGCACTGCTAATGCTAAACATCGCTAATGCTTACTGTTGATAATGCTTAGCATTCTAATATTTAGCATCACTAAAACTAAGCGTCGCTAACACTTGCCATTGCTGATTCTTGGCATCGCTAATGTTTAGCATTGGTACTGGTATTGGTAGCATATTTAGCATCGCTGACACTTAGCAAAGCTAACACTTGATATCACTAATGCCTTGAAAACTTATCCAAAGTACTTACTGAACGCTTGAAAACTCTCTGTCTGTTATTTCAGGTGACGGACATGATGGTGGCCAACAGCCACAACCTCATAGTGACCGTCAAACCTGCCAACCAGAGGAACAACGTGGTGCATCGTGGGAGCAAAATCTCCATGGGCAACTCGGGTTCCGTGGGCTCGGCTGGATCCACAGGCTCCGCCTTGTCACACGACTCGCCGAGCCCCGCCTCTCAGAGCAACCCCATAACTGCGAGGTAAGATGGACGTAGAGATGGAGCTTTATCTTTTTCTCAACACCGAAACTAGCGATAAAATGTGAAATCCATCCGCCTTGTCGTGTGTCGTTTCCGTAGCAACAGCATCGCAGAGGGCGACAGCGACGACGAAGACGACGACGGCGACATCATCCTGGAGAACGACTGCCTGGCCACGTACGACACCCACCAGGTAACCAAGAGCAACAATGGCAACCTCAACAGAGACTCGCCCGGCAACAGGCCGCAAGGCGCGGCCGCCGCCAGGCCCCTCCCACAGAGCATCTCCCTGCCCAATAGCGTGGCGGCGTCGCTAAACGACAGCTCGGCGATGGCGATGATGTCCGGTCACATGGGGAGCGCAGCCAGTAGTAGCCAAGAGAGCATGAGAGAGGACGGCAACGTAATCACGCTGTAACCACGACGACGCTGATGTAGCAGTGAGGACTGTAATCGCGACAATAACTAATATCTGCGCTTCCAGCTGGATAACAGAATCAGCTGACTAGATCTCTTCCTCCTGATTCGCTGAGAGCGAAAGTGGACGAACAGTGAACACACACGCACACACACACACACGCACGCACACACACACACAGGACAGAGCTTCTACTAGTTTCTTAACCTTTGTCAAACTCGGTGGATCGTTGGTTTTTCGCAAACTACACTGACTTTTCACGTCTGCAGCATGTTGCTTTTTGTAATGAAGAGCTGAATCATCTGATTGTGTTGCAAAAAATTAAAATTTAAAAAAATAAAATAAATCATAATATATATGGTAAAAATAATATATATATATATATATATATGTAATGATAATACATCACCCCGCAGGGAAAAAAAAAGTTTAGCATATTTTAGACTGTAAAAGCCATGAATGAGATTGATGTCAACATATTTGGAGAATTAGCTCTAAAAAAAATACAAAATACAAAAAATAATACAGACCTACAACAATCTAGGAAGTGGAGGATATTTAGAGTTTTTCAGTTCAGTTTGATTTAATCATTTGATCATCAATACATCGAACTACAATGTGCAAATGACGAAAACATGCAGAGTAATTACTGAAAGCTACCAACAAAATATTAAAAAGATTACGTTTTAGTCATTTGTTTGTAATTTGTGACGAACAAGTTGCAAATACGTACGAACAACTTACTAAAACGTACAAATAACTTGCTAAAACTTACGAACAAATTGCTAAAACGTGCGAATAAATTACTAAAACGTATGAACAAATTACTTTAACATACGAATAAATTACTAAAATGTATGAACAAATTACAAAACATACAAACAAATTACTAAAACGTACGAAGAAATTACTAAAATGTACAAATTCCTACAATGTACGAACAAATTCCTACAACGTATGGACAAATTCCTAAAACGTACAAACAAATTACTGAAACGTACGAACAAATCGCAAAAACGTACGAACAAAGTACTGAAATGTACGAAAAAATTACTAAAACGTATGAAGAAATTACAAAACGTACGAACAATTACTACAATGTACAAACTAATTCCTAAAACGTACAGACAAATTCCTGAAACGTACGAAAAAATTACAAGAACGTGCAAATGAATTCCAAAAATGTACGAACAAATTACTAAAACGTACGAACAAATTACTGAAACGCACAAACAAATCACAAAAACATACGAACAATGAACTGAAATGTACGAAAAAATTACTAAAACCTATGAAGAAATTACAAAACGTACGAACAATTACTACAATGTACGAACTAATTCCTAAAACGTACAGACAAATTACTAAAATGTACGAACAAATTACTGAAATGTACGGACAAATCGCAAAAGGGTACGAACAAATTACTAAAACGTACAAATGAATTCCAAAAATGTACGAAGAATTTACTAAAGCGTACAGACAAATTCCTGAAACGTACGAAAAAATTACGAGAACGTGCAAATGAATTCCAAAAATGTACGAACAAATTACTAAAACGTATTTAACAAATTACTGAAACGTATTTAACAAATCGCAAAAAAACATACGAACAATGTACTGAAATGTACGAAAAAAATTACTAAAACGTATGAAGAAATTACAAAAACGTTTTAACAATTACTACAATGTATGCGAACTAATTCCTAAAACGTATACAGACAAATTACTAAAATGTACGAACAAATTACTGAAATGTACGGACAAATCGCAAAAGGGTACGAACAAATTACTAAAACGTACAAATGAATTCCAAAAATGTACGAACAATTTACTAAAGCGTACAGACAAATTCCTGAAACGTACGAACAAATTACAAGAACGTGCAAATGAATTCCAAAAATGTACGAACAAATTACTAAAACGTACGAACAAATTACTGAAACGTACGAACAAATCGCAAAAACATACGAACAAAGTACTGAAATGTACGAAAAAATTACTAAAACGTATGAAGAAATTACAAAACGTACGAACAATTACTACAATGTACGAACTAATTCCTAAAACGTACAGACAAATTCCTGAAACGTACGAACAAATTACAAGAACGTGCAAATGAATTCCAAAAATGTACGAACAAATTACTAAAACGTACGAACAAATTACTGAAACGCACAAACAAATCACAAAAACATACGAACAATGAACTGAAATGTACGAAAAAATTACTAAAACCTATGAAGAAATTACTAAACGTATTTAACAATTACTACAATGTACGAACTAATTCCTAAAACGTACAGACAAATTACTAAAATGTACGAACAAATTACTGAAATGTACGGACAAATCGCAAAAGGGTACGAACAAATTACTAAAATGTACAAATGAATTCCAAAAATGTATGAACAATTTACTAAAGCGTACAGACAAATTCCTGAAACGTACGAACAAATTACAAGAACGTGCAAATGAATTCCAAAAATGTACGACCAAATTACTAAAACGTACGAACAAATTACTACAACGTACGAACAAATTACTGAAACGTACGAACAAATCGCAAAAGGGTACGAACAAATGACAAAAACGTACGAATGAATTCCAAAAACGTACGAACAAATTACTAAAACGTACGAACAAATCGCAAAAGGGTACGGACAAGTTGCTAAAACACACGAATTCCTACAAAGTACGAACAATTTTTTTTCTTTCTGTGGCTTCTCTCAGTCTCCGTAGCAACACGAAGCAGCATTGCGATATTTATGCATATATATGCGTTTGATTTTGGGGAACTTTATATAACATTTTATTTGCGATACCTGCCAAACTCTTTATTGTGAAAGGCAGGTATCGAGTAATTCTTTTATTTTGAAATCATACGCGCACACACACACACGCCACTGCTCAGTTATTGTCACGATCGCAACGTTTACAACATATATTAGCTATATAATGTAACAGAAATAATCATAAATCCTCAGCATGGCCTTGTTAAATCATATCTGACACGTTAGGTCTTCCCTTCAGAGCCTTCATCATCATCATCTTCGTCGTCGGCAGCAGCTTTTTATAACGTCTGAAACAGGAAAAGAAAGCAACATGGACGCCAGTCGTTTTTGATTAATCAATGATGTCATATCTCAGCAGCGCCGCGGGTGAACCTTAAAGATGACACTAAATGACATGATTGCATTGTTTATTTGTTTTTATTATTATTATTATTATTATTATTATTATTATTTCTAATGTACGTTCGGGCTCAAAAATGTAAATGTCAGATTATACGACGATGAAAAAAAAGAAAAGAAAAAATAAGGCGATCTCTCTCGGCGATTTCTTTTTTTTTTTTTTTTTTTTAGTTACGACAGGAGACCTTTTTCATGTAAAGAAGAGATTTTATAACGATAACACGTGTAAATTATGGAGAGTATTTTTCTTATTCTTGTACTTTTAAAAGAAGAGACGGGGGAAGTGTTGATGAACAGTGTGTGTGTGTGTGTGTGTGTGGGAGAGAGAGAGTGTGTGTGTGTGTGTGTGACAGGTTGTCACTTTAATGTGTTGAAAAAACATTAATTAATGACACAGTGTTTGGTTTGTGTTTCAGACTTCATTAAAGATGGACGGTCTTTTTTAGACCGAGTATTTACAAGTTTGCTCGTTAATCACATCTGCATGTTTACATGTTTATATATTCATTTATTATTATTATTATTATTATTATTATATTAACAAAGCTCAAAATATCACTTTACTACAGCATTGGCATTAATTGGGTCCCTACACTTAAAGTGAAGTACTGATAACTTAGTAAGTGAACTGTTAACAATGGAAGTAAATGGGGCAGCCAGCCAAATGTAAATAAATTCTCATTTTTTAACCACTAATAAAGGTCAAAATATCACTTCACTTCAGGAGTAGTGTAAATAGGGTGCCTACACATAAACTGAAGTACTAATAACTTACTAAGTGTACCGTTGACAATGAAAGTAAATGGGGCAGCCAGTCGAACATATCTAAATTGCCATTTTTAACCACTAATAAAGCTCAAAATATCACTTCACTAAACAGAAGCATGAATAGGGTCCCTGCACATAAACTGAAGTACTGATAACTTAGTAACTGTAGTACCTGAACCAGTAACAATGACAGTAAATGGGGCAGACAGCCAAACTTATATAAATTGTCATTTTTAACCACTAGTAAAGCTCAGTAGCATGAGTAGGGTCCTTACAAATAAACTGAAGTACTGATAACTTAGTAAGTGAACCGAGAGTTAATTAAAACATTTTTACAAGACTCACCCAACATATTGTTTTCACAACAATAATGATGAAAGGTGTTCCAGATCAGCAGATTCACCATTTTCCTGAACAACAGGCCAATATGTCTGTGAAGAGCAAAGAGTAAAATGATGAATCTGCTGATCTGGAACAACATGAAGGTGATGATCAATCACTTTCCAGAACTTTCCAGAAGAGTTAACTTTCTTAGGTAAGTTAGTGCTATTGGAAGTAGCATTAGGCTAACAGATAAACAGGATGGATGTACTGTTAATACCTGGATGGTTTCACTCATTTACGGTCAGACAGTTGAATTTGGAGCGACGGACACTTCTCACCCTCAAAGACGCCATCTTGGCTACCTAGCAGAAGAGGAGCGACGACGATGACGCCGACGACGTAATCTCCACCTCACATGAAATGTGGAGCCACACAAGTAAACAACTGGTCCTTCTAGATATAGGTGTCTTCTTTTTACAATCACTGAACATAGGTGATCTGGATTCAACTAATCACTGTCAGTCTGTTAGTACCAGCTGGACCTCTGTTGAGTTTGATCACAGTGAACTTGACTTGTTGGTTCACCATGAGGTGGTAGTTCGAGTTCTACTTCCAGTTCTAGTTCTACCTCTAGTTCTAGTTCTACTTCTAATTCTAGTTCTAGTTCTAGTTCTAGTTCTACCTCTAGTTCTAGTTCTACTTCTACTTCCAGTTCTAGTTCTAGTTCTACTTCTACTTCCAGTTCTAGTTCTAGTTCTAATTCTACTTCTGCTTCCAGTTCTAGTTCTACCTCTAGTTCTAGTTCTACTTCTAATTCTAGTTCTAGTTCTAGTTCTTCTAATTCTTCTACTTCTGCTTCCAGTTCTAGTTCTACCTCTAGTTCTAGTTCTACTTCTAATTCTAGTTCTACTTCTAGTTCTAGTTCTAGTTCTAGTTCCTCTACTAGTTCTAATTCTGTTCTAATTCTGCTTCTAGTTCTAGTTCTCTCTCTAGTTCTAGTTCTAGTTCTAGTTCTACTTCTACTTCCAGTTCTAGTTCTAGTTCTAGTTCTACTTCTACTTCTGCTCCCAGTTCTAGTTCTACTTCTAGTTCTAGTTCTACTTTTAGTACTAGTTCTAGTTCTACTTCTAGTTCTAGTTCTACTTCTAGTTCTTGTCCTAGTTCTACTTCTACTTCCAGTTCTAGTTCTACTTCTAGTGCTAGTTCTACCTCTAGTTCTAGTTCTACTTCTACTTCCAGTTCTAGTTCTAGTTCTACTTCTACTTCCAGTTCTAGTTCTAGTTCTACTTCTAGTTCTAGTTCTACTTCTACTTCTGCTTCCAGTTCTAGTTCTACTTCTAGTTCTAGTTCTACTTCTAGTTCTAGTTCTACTTCTAGTTCTAGTTCTACTTCTAGTTCTTGTCCTAGTTCTACTTCTACTTCCAGTTCTAGTTCTACTTCTAGTTCTAGTTCTACTTCTAGTTCTACTTCTACTTCCAGTTCTAGTTCTACTTCTAGTGCTAGTTCTACCTCTAGTTCTACTTCTACTTCCAGTTCTACTTCTAATTCTAGTTCTACTTCTAGTTCTACTTCTACTTCCAGTTCTAGTTCTACTTCTACTTCCAGTTCTAGTTCTACTTTTAGTACTAGTTCTACCTCTAGTTCTAGTTCTACTTCTAATTCTAGTTCTACTTCTACTTCTACTTCTACTTCCAGTTCTAGTTCTACTTCTACTTCTAGTTCTAGTTCTAGTCCCTCATTCTGATGAGCAGCAGAAGGAGCCTTTCTGTTTCTAACCAGCTGATACCTTCTCATGGTGTTTTTCTGCTTCAGTTCATCTCAGAAGTTGAACAGGAGGTTAAGTTCACACCTTCACACCCTGTTGATGGAAGACAAGAAGGACGTCTACGACCGTCTTAAAGTCGGTCCAGCAGCAGCGCAGTGTGATGAAACCTAGCGGGAGGTTTGCTTTTGGAAAGAAACGCGATCAGTCTCAACAGAGGTGATATCCGTTACGGGATTAGCTAAACCAAGCAGCGCTGCTGTGTGTTTAACTGAGACTCGCTGAGGCTGTTTACATGGCCGGAGGAAACGGGGCTTTACACGGCAGAGGTTACGGAGAGGACACGGGGAGAAACTGAAGAGTCACAGTGTTTAAATACTGTTCTATCTATTCTGTCTGTCTGTCTGTCTGTCTGTCTGTCTGTCTATCTATATATCTATCTAAACAAGCTTAAAAATACATCTGAAATAATTAAAACTACTGTTTATCGCTGTTTACTGCTGCCATCTAGTGGCCAAAATGACAAACTGCAAAGAAGACGGAGACGAAACCGTTTCAAAGACCATCTGCTGTTATTTAT